>JAQQSZ010007288.1:10000-13351 GCA_028646595.1 Phalanger gymnotis | reverse complement strand
TTCTTAGGGAAGGTGGGTGGGAAGGGAAGAGGGGAGAGAATTTGGAACTCAAAAGTTTTAAAAACCGATGTTCAAAAACAAAAAAAAGTTTTTGCATGCAACTAGGAAATAAGATACACAGGCAATGGGGCGTAGAAGTTTATCTTGCCGTACAGGAAAGGAAGGGAAAAGGGGGTGGGAGGGGAGTAGGGTGACAGAAGGGAGGGCTGACTGGAGAACGGGGCATCCAGAATATCTGCCATCATGCAGTGGGCAGGAGGGTAGAAATGGGGAGAAAATTTGTAATTCAAACTCTTGTGAAAATCAATGCTGAAAACTAAATATATTAAATAAATTAAATAATTAAATTTAAAAAAATGACTGAACAACACCTACCTAAAGTAAAGTATATAACCTAAAAGGAGGGGTGGGCATTGAGAATATCAGTAATGAACCCATAGCACATGAAAAATGAACAAGTAGTATGGCAATTTAAAATATATACCAAGCTCAATGCAACATTACCCATCTAGATGACCTTTTTGGATTTTAACAGCATTTCAGCCAATCAACCAGCAAGCATTTATTAAGTACCTAGTATGACTATCTAGGTACTAGGGAAGTTAAAACTAAAATCGAGTGTTCCTTAACTCTTAAGGATCTTATATTCTCTCAAGAAAAACAAACTGTACTAGTAGATTAAAAAATATATAAAAGATAAAAACAAAGTAATTTTGGCGGGGAAGCCACTAGCAGCTGGGGGAATCAGGTCTCATTTAGGAGGCAATGCTCGATCTGAGCATCATGAAGGAAGGTAGTGGTTCTAAGAGACAGAAGTAGAGAGGGAGTGTATTCTAGGCATGAGGGAGACTGTGCAAAGATATAGAGACAGGAAATGGAATGTCATGTGTGATGAAGAAGGCCAGTGTGGCTGGACCAGAGAGTGTGAGATCTAAGATGCCTTGATGAGTAGGCTACAACCTAGTTGAAAAAGGACTTTAAATGCCAAACAGATGGGTTTGTATTTGATCTTAGAGGTTATGGGGAGCCACCAAAGTTTACCAAACAAGGTAATAACATAGTCACTTTGACAACCACAACATGGAGTCACTGGATTTGAAGGTGGAGGGTCTAGACTCAAATCTTGACCCTGACACAATATCTAATGTCACTTTGGGCAATTCATTTGGCCTCTTAGGTCCTCAATTTCCTCACCTGTGAAACGAAGGGGCCAGATCAGGTGATATCTGAAGCCCCTTATAACTCTAAGCCTTTGTTCCTCTAGTCCTAAGACTCAACTTTAAATGTATGCCGTCATCATTCCAAATACTGTCAATCCAGATTCAAATAATTTTAGGCCTGTGCTTGATTTAGCCTCAGGATCCCAAAGATAAACTAAGACATTTTGTTCAGATATAGCACAGATTGAAATCATCTATCACAGGAGTGTAAGACAGTAAGGAAAATTTTCTGTAGTCGACTTGTATCATACACACCAGAAGACAAAAATGAAAAGTAATATATGTAGTGCATGTTATGACTCTTCAGTGTGCTGTTATAATGTTTCAAAACATCGCAAACTTTATAGCACAGCTTTTTAACTATGTTTACCTGGCTTACAAATTGATTCTGGCATTATCCTTCATTCAGGTCGAACATGAAAGAAATTTTTCTATCTTAAGGAATATCAGAACCAGATGAGGCACTCAGAATTTTAAGCTCATGAGCACACATATTTTAATACGCCTAAACTATGATGAGATCATTGAAGGTGTCACATGGCAAGAAGTAAAGCCCTAGGGAAGCTATTAACAACTTAGCTTTCTTAGTTCATGTGGAAATGTGGATTCCATTTACTGAAGGAAAAATTGCAGACAAGTTTTGTATGTGTTTTAAGCATACCTTAAAATACTCACTACAGCAAAGCCTACTTCAGTGGTGCAGCACACTTGCTCCCCTGATCAAAAGATCAAAAGAGATACCCTGATCATGCTGGCTACTATTTCAGCAGCAGGGAGCTGGATGGAGTATTGTTTCTGGGAACATGTACCTAATTATTATGATGCCAGAGTCATATCAATGAATGGAAAATATTATCCTTACTGTTTAAAGCTAATGAAAAGCATCACAAAAGAATGAATTAACCCTGCCCCCAACTACCAAGGTCACAGAGAAAAGTAGTCAAAACTAACATTCAGGTGGCCTTGTCAAGTCTCCCTCCACAATCTCTTGTGTCCATTTCCTTCTCTCTACTTATACAGTCATTAATTCAAAACTTCACCATTTCTCTCTTGAGTTCTAGCAACAGCGGCCTAAAATTAGTCTCCCTACTTCCTGTTTCATCACTCTCTAATCCATCTTTTACACAACCATCAGATTTAATATTCTTAAAACACAGAGCTGAAAAATATTCAGTGGCTCTCCGTTGACTCCAGAACATAATCAAAGCTCCTTAGGTTGTCGTTAAACGCCTTCTAAAATTCGGTTCCCTTTGCCGACACTGTCCTCCTTCACAAACTCTGTTCCTGCCAAACATTCCGCAAACTGAACATTGCTTTTCTTGTCTTTGAGTCTTGGCACAGGCTGCTCCCAATTCTTAGAAAGTACTTCCTCATCTCCAACTCTTGTGGAAGGCTCAGCTCAGGTGTCACCTAGTAAATGAAGTCTCTCTGACCTTCCAAGTTCTTAGTGCTTGCCAATTATCTTCTATTTACTTAATTACAAATTATCTTGAATTTCCTCATATGTGTACATGTTTACACTTCCCCAAGAGAATGAAGACTTTTTGAGGAGAGAGCTTCTATCCACAATTCCTTCCACACAGTAGGTGCTTAATAAAGGCTTGCTGAAATGAATTACTGACAGTCCAAACTGGTATTCTATCAAACATGTAGTAGGGAAAAAAAGCCATTAAAACTGGAAGTCAGGCAAAATGGGTTCCAATTCTGGCTCCAACAACACATGGCCAAGTGACATCGTCTTTTTTAAGTTTCAGTTGTTTTAAATGTAAAAATTGGATAAAAATACTTGTACTACCTTTCAAGTAGGATTACGTGTAAAGTATTTTGTAATCCTTAGAGGGCTATAAATATGCAAGGTATTAATAATACACTTTCATAAAGATAAAAATGAATCAGGTATTCCTGCATGGATAGGATTGGGGAAGAGGAAGGAATGCTGAGTGGCGGGGATCCTTATAGCTCCATGACTCTGAAAAAGAAAGCTGTACTATGTTCTTTTTTCCACAAAAGGCTGACAATTTACAGCTACCAAAAGGATGAGCACTTTACAGCAGTATATTGCCTGTCTATATATGGTAGATCCTTTTCTCAGACATTCTACAGGCATTTCTTAAATCTCTAACATAAAAAA
>JAQQSZ010007288.1:0-5000 GCA_028646595.1 Phalanger gymnotis | reverse complement strand
CTCAATTGTGCATAACCTTTGACTCGGTGATAACACCGCTAAGCCAGAGAGATCAAATGGAGGAGGAATAAGACTCTTGATGAAGAGATGATAGACATAGGGGCCAGAAGGAGACAAATTTGTTGGCTATGACCAATGAATAAATTTGTTTTGCTTGACTGCATATTTGTTACAAGAGCTTTTCTTTTCTTTCTCTTTTTTTCCTGAGTAGGGAGAAGGGGTAAAAGGAAGGGGAAAAATTATAATTCATTGAAAAAAATGAATTACCTTTCCTTAAAAAGAGAAAAAGGGACTCTTAGAGGACGGGGACCATTTTCAATTTCACATGTTGTGGCAGGGAAAAAAAGGGGGGAAAATCACATAACTTGGTGGCCAGTCTTCTACAGTTTTACAAAAGATACATAAATAGTATCCACAGATGATGCTCATATCACCTCTCTGAAGAACCAGAAGGTATACATTAAATCATAAAGCAAAGATGACATTGATGGAAGAGCCAGAAGTCAATATGACAAATGTGCTTTGTTTTATTATCATGTAACTCAGTATAGACTTGTAACCTAGATGAATGACTAGTTTTAGTATATCCATTAGGTTTTCTCTTTCAAATACCACATATCATAAGCAAGCTTAGTTCAAGCTCTGTACGGTCAATCCACAAAATCCTTTAGAAAGGACCTATGGTATAAATATTCATGTCATTGACTGGCATGAGAGTCATATGCTTTGGATACCAAATATGGGGCAAAAGTTGAAGCCTAGCTTTTGTTCTTGCCCAGATGAAAGACCAGTCCACTACAGCACAGACATGAGCAACTGGGATGGCTACAGACAGAGGCAATGTTACTTCTGGAAGGTTATTAGGTACTTCAATTGTATTAAGTTCCTTAAGTACATGTTTGGCTGAGACCTCAAAGTTCTATGCCATATAAAGTGGTGGAAGCAACTTTCATTCTCCTTTAGAAGGTTGTTACCAATTCCTTTCCCTACTGTTCCCTTCCACCTCTAGCTGACAGCTGGTAGCAATTTTAATAAAATTCACAGGATGATGGGAAGGAAATGAATCTTAACTTTTCCACAAGCATACAATATAACCTATTTGTATGTAAAATTCAACCTTCAAACAGTGGCATGAGCTGTCTCAATATAGTATGTGTTGCCTGTGGTGGAATTTTTAAAATATTGATGTTCTTTGTGCTGGTATTTTTTACATTAATCCCTTTATGAATGATTTGCATCATTTTTGCATAAAATGCTTCAATAAGTTGACACATTTAACCTGTTTTCTTTATTCCTTAAATACCTGTAAGAAACAAAGTGAATATCTACAAATTATAAAATATTTGCAATAAGAAAACAGCTATATTTATCTAAAATGCTGAAGGAAAAATTCAGAAAAAAATCAAAAAAAGCCACATAGCTTCCATTCTTTATTAAAGTATATGATACTGTTATCTCATTTTCTGAAATGTTTCTTTACAATCAGATTTGGGAAACATAATTTTTCCAACCCTCAACATTGAAGGGATAATGCCTAAATCCCCAAATGAGACATGAAAAGCTACAGCAATCTGGAAAATAGCAACTTTCTACTAAAATCTTATACAATTTAACTGCAAGGCAATGTTGACATGAGAAGCTTTTTTAAAGCCGCATCTATTAGCTCCTATGCATATCATAGTCGAGCTGTCCTTTGAAAAAATAGTTCCCTATCAAAGCTTTTTCCCTTTCACACATTTCAACCCAATTAGAGACAAGAAAGATGAGTGTTAACAAGACAGTTAATTTTAGAAAATGTATGCATAAAAGCCAAATGTGTTTAATTACTTTAATATTTCCCACATGTAGAGTTTCATTTTACTAGGCTCTAAAACAATGTTTTAAAAAGTGAAATCTGAGACAGCAGTAGTTCTATATGGTGTGATCAGCTGGGTATAGAGGAACATTTAACTTTTAAACCTTTGTTATTCTGACTGTCAGCTACTTGAACAGAAACCACTGCACCACAGCGTTCACAACTTCAGTTAACAGACCTGGTTTTAACAAGCAAACACACAATGTCTTACCATGGCTGAGGTTCCCAACAAAACAGGCAGGCATGACTCTTCCATTGGGAGTCAAGTTCCCAATTACTTGCTTGTAAAGGTAGAATGTCTTAAAGAACCTTTGCTCTACTTTTCCTGGCTTTTCTACAATTGGTTTATTTTTGGAACAGAAGATATAAGACAAGGTTTGTCACACTAACTTGAACATCCACCGTGAGTGGTGGGGTCAGGTGGCTATAGCTTTAGACTATTAATCAGGAAACTTAGGTTGCAAGCCTCACTCTGTTATTAAAATGTTCTGAGACACCTTCAGTAGTTTGGAGGGAAGGGGAAAACAAAGACTAAAAAATGTTAGTAACAAGATCTACCTTTCAGGGGTGGTAAAAATGGATAAATCCATAAAGCACCACTTTGAGATCAGTACTAAGTAATAAAAGTATAGTTATAAATAAGATTTGTTCTCCTAAACCAAAAAAAAATGGTAGGAAAGAAGCCATGACACTTAAAATATAACAATAAACTGTTTTCTTTAATGTGCTTCAAAGGAATGACTTTAAAATATGGTAACTAATACTACTCATTTATGTTCAAAAGACAGTCTGGTAGCATTACTATGAAAAAGAAAGGTTTAGAATCCCTTTACTTCTATACTATCTCTGTTTTTTTTTTTTAATTTGTTTTTTGAAAACAACAAACTGCTTTCCAATAAAATTCCCATTAATTTGATTAGCTCAGAATTTGTGAAGATACTTGAAGATAAGTTTATCTTTCCATTATAAATTTAGAAAAAGATCTACTAATGCAAACTAGATTAAAAAGGTATCCTTTATCTTGTAAAGGGAGCTCCAGCTTTGATCCATTTAGCGGAATCATCTGCACATAAATAGTTGAGTATACTAAGGAAAAAAAATCATCTTTCCCTAGTCACTAAAGTGTGTCTGGTTCAGATTACAATGTGCTCACACTGTTAATCCTGAAAGACTAAAACAAGGATGGATTTCTTTAAAAAAAGAAAATTCCACAATTCAAACATTTCCCTAATTCAGATTAGCCTTCCCAACAGTAAATCTTAATTACTATTTCTAAATTAAGATCATGCCACAAATAATGAACTTTGCAGACTAGTAGATGTATTTTAGTCACTCTATGATGGAAAAAGATGCTGGGTGGCTCTTGCAACAAAGATGGAAAACAATAGATGGGACATTTAGTAGACTGAACCTCACTTGGGTCCAATTAGTTTGAAGTGTTCATGGAAGGAGATCTGGTCCCCTCAAAGTATTTTAAGAGGGTTACCTGAACTACTGTAGGTAAATAAAAATCTTTGCAAACCTTTAAGAACGATACAAATGTCAGTAGTCATTATTATAATGAATTTCCTTACTCCCTTCCACCATACTTACTAAGCCTAGGTAGCTAAAAGACAACAATTTTCCAACAAGCCCTTGGAGGTTTCTCTGAAGTATGGAAACAGCCAGAGATTCCCTTACAAGTGAGATCTAATTAAGGTTGCAAATACAGGAATCACTAGACAGTATTAAAGTGGTGAAAAGATAAGAGGCAAGAGGGGTTTAAACATTAGTGGTGAGTCCTCAAAAGCAAAATGGCAAACTAATAACACCATAAGAAAGATTGCTTCAAATCACTAATAAGAGAAATGAAAATCAAAACAACTCCAAGGCTTCATCTCACACCCAGCAAATTGACAAATTTTGACCCTCAAAATAGAAATAATATGGAAGAAACTTTACAAATGTAGGTACATTGTGGTAGTACACTGCTGGTGGAACTGTGAATTGGTCTAACCACTCTTGAAAACAATTCACAATTAGTCTAAAAAAAGTGATTAAATATCGTCCTTTGACCCAAACATCTCATTGCTAGGCCTGTATATGAAAGGATATCAGACTTTCCAGATATCCAAATACACTAAAATATTAATAGTAGCCCTTTTGTAGTAGCAAAGAGCCAGAAAGAAAGGAGATATTCATTGACTAGAAGATGGCTAAAGAAATTTTGGTACAAGAATGTAATAGAATAGTATTGTTCTATTAGGAAACAGTAATATAAAGAACCCAGGGATAAAGAGGAAGACCAAAAGAATTGATACAGAGAAAATATAAACAATGACTACAACAACATAAAGGGCAAGAACGACAACAAAGAATATCCAAAATCTGAATGTCATTATAACAAGCAAGCTTGGCCCCTAATACAGATAAGCAAATTCAACTCCTTCTCCTCTTTGCAAAGTTGGGAACTATGGAGGTGTAATAGGGCATATACTGTCAGACTCATTTGATTTGTTTTCTTAGTTTAGGTAAATTGCTTTTCCTCTTATCTTTTTATTTATGCTTTATTACAAGGCACGTCTTATTGGACAGAGGAGGTGGGAAAGATATTCTGAAAGAAATAAAGGTGATATGAAAACAAAAGATACGGATAAAAATAAATTTTACACACAATCTCTCACCTAGCCTCCTCGTTAGCCAATCTATACAACCCTTCACCTCTTCTCCCTGCTGCCAAAATATTTTTTATGTGGTGCAGGTCTAACTATAACAATCCCCTGGCTCAAAACAAAACAAACCTCCCCATTATGTGTAGGACAAAACAGAAACTTCTCAGCCAGGAATTTCAGGCCTACCACAGTCAGCTGTTACTGAGTTTTCCATCCATCATTTATTATTCCTTTTCATGAACCTATGTTCCACACAAACTGTTCCCCAAATTCTACTCTCCCTCTCCTGCTTCCCTGCTTTCAAGGGGCTATCCCATATGCCTGAAATACACCCCACCCTTTTCACCTCTACGTCTCTGGACTTTACAAGATAAGGCTCAGGTGCCACCTTTTCTATTAAATCTTCCTTCTGTAGTAGAAAGGCCGAATTTATGATCTCAAAAAGGATCATATAAATATCTGAATGGTTTGAAATCGTTGGGTATACAGAATTC
>JAQQSZ010007287.1:0-13351 GCA_028646595.1 Phalanger gymnotis | reverse complement strand
TGAAAAAATAGAAAAAAATGTGAAATATCTGATGGGGAAAACAACTGACCTGGAAAATAGATCCAGGAGAGACAATTTAAGAGTTATTGGTCTACCGGAAATCCACGATGAAAAAAAAGAGCCTTGACAGTATCTTCGAAGAAATTATCAAAGACAACTGCCCAGAGGTCCTAGAACCAGAGGGCAAAATAGTCATTGAAAGAATTCACCAAAGATATCGTGTAGTACAACTCCCCTGTTTTTACAAAGGAGGAACATAAGGTCCGGGGGTCACACATTTTGATCTTCACAACAATTTTATGAGGGAAGAAAGGTATTTTTTGTTGTTGCTTAGCTATTTCAGTAGGGTCCAGTGGTTTGTCATTTCCTTCTCTGGCTCATTTGACAAATGAGGAAACTGAGGCAAACAGCGTTAAATGACTTGCCTACGATTTGAACTCAGGAAGAAGAGTCTTCCTGACTCCAGGCCTGGAAATCTGTCCACTGCACCACCTAACTGCCCCAAGAACGATGATCTCCCTTCAGCAAGACAGCCCACGTTACATCCATGTTCACCCATCCTTTGTGACTCTTTCCAACTGAAGGGACTTATCCAGAGTCATAAAGCAAAAGCATGACAGAGCAGGTTCCAAGGTAGATCTCTGAATGCCCATCCTGGTAATTTCACTTTCAGAATTAGCTTTTGCAAATAAAAATGGGATGAAATTGTGCATGTAGAACTTGGCACCATTTACAGAGGTGCAAAAAACTGACCAATGCAAATGAATAAAATATTCCCAGACTTTGTGCAACTCTGCATTCGAACTGTCATCAGGTTTAAAGAGGAAATTTCCTGTCAGAATTCTGTGCTAAGAATTACTCCCTGGTTGGTTCCCCCAGGCTCATTAACACATCTCCATTTCTTTCCTCCCATGTGCTCCTATTTTTTCTGCCTCACCAACTCCTTCTCCTTTCTTCATTTAAACAAATAAACCAACAAATAGACATAGCAGCCAAGAAGGGAATTGGGAGCAGACAGAACAGCTTAGTTCTAATGAGGCTACAACCAAATGGTTATTGAAGTGAATATACATGCCTTTTCCCTTTTTCTTAGCTTGGTTTCTACCTCATGAGGATTCACTGAAGCTGACCACACCTCCTGCCTGAGCCTTCTCTCTCTCTCTCTCCCTCTCTCTCTCTCTCTCTCTTTTTATATATATATACACATATATGTGCATATATATTATATATATGTGTGTATGTATACATATATCATTGTTTTTCCTCTTTCCTTTTTAATAATTGTTTCACAATAATTAGGGAGGGAAGGGAAAGGAATAAACATTTATTAAGCTCCTACTATATACCATGCACAGTGCTAAATTCTGGGAGGAGATTTAACTTTTCCAAACCCTATTTCCATTTCACTGGGGTCTTTATGGACTGGGGAGAAGGAAGAACAGATCAGAGTAATTGAATCTCAGGATTTTGAAAAATGCATCACTGCTTGGTATAATAGTATAGCTCACAGAAAAGGAAATCTAACTCCTCTTCTCTGGAGCTATAATATCAAGTAATTGAGAGGAGCAGTGACCTAAGGCAGTGTTCTCCAACCCTGGTTCATGGCAGATTTGTGCTGGTTTAAAAAATGTTGACTACCAAATGTCCTAGCATAACACCTATAAAACTGACTCTTCTTCTTCCTCTTCTTTATCCCTTTTAATGTCCTGCAACCTCTTTCTCCCACTATTGCCTTCTGGTCCTCTCCTGAAAGTCAGGGAGCACCACTGCAAAGGGTAGAACGGTCCATCATAGAGAAATTAAAGTATTACATTACTGCATAGTCTAGGCAGGATTGTGCCAGAATATTGCATTAATCCATAACCTAGACACCTGGGTGGCCTAGCACACAGAGCTCCACAACTGGAGTCAGGAAGACCTGAGTTCAAATCCCAACTGCATGTAAGTCACTGAACCTGTTTGCCTCAGTTTCCTCATCCTAAAAATGTGATGGATCCAGTGGTCCTTAAATACCTATCCAGATCTAAATCTATGATCACTATGATCCTCATAGATTGTGTTGAGAAACACTGATCCATGACCCTCACAGGGATTTGGGATCAGCTGCTAGCTATTAATCTAGCTAGAGCAGGGGAAGATCTCCAAGTTGCCTTTTGTCACTGACAGTTCTATTTCTGTCACTCATGATAGGGTGGTATGAAGAGCAGGCTGGCAGCCAGATCTCTTGGTTCTAATCGTGATTCTTCCTGCTACTAGTTGACACATCCTTTGGAAAATCACTTTACTTCTTGGGAGTCGTCTGTGAACTAGAGAGTTGACCTATATGCCCTCTAAACTTAGACTTTCCATTTATGACAACCCTATGACTCTTAAGACCCCTGTCAACATCCTTTTTTTCCCTTTTAGGAATCTTGACTTCTTATAGGTACCCAATGCTTTCATACTAGTGAGGAAAAAGATGATTCCCCTCAACTACACCTAAATCCTAATTAGAATGAACAATGAATCCCCCAGTCTTCAAATTTTCACTGCTTATTGGGCCACTAGGTGGTGCAGTGATAAAGTATACATGACTTCAAATCCGGCCTCAGACACTTAGTAGCTGTGTGACCTTGGGCAAGTCACTTAACCTTGTTTGCCTCAGTTTCCTCATTTAAGAAATGAACCGGAGAATGAAATGGCAAACCATTCCAGTATCTTTGCCAAGAAAACCTGAATGGGGTCATGAAGACTCAGACACAACTGAAAAACAACCAAACAACATTTGCATTGGGCTAGAACCAATTATCATACTTTCCAAATAATTCTAATTTAATATAATGTAAAATCAAATAATGTGACCACTTCATAGGATTTATTATTCTCACTAATCAGGACCTATTTATAGTTTCTTCATAACTTCTCCTGGAAGTCTTTATACTTTAAAAGATTTTGATATGGTGGAAAAAAATGAATACAAGTGTAAGAAATGGGAGAACTGAGTTCTAGTCTTGATTTTACCATGAGCTACCCTCTAGGCATGTGATCTTGGACAAGTAAAGGCACCTTTCTGGGCTTGTTTTCTCATCTTTAAGATGAATAGATTGGAATAACGACCTTATTCCTAATGATGATGATGATGACGAGAACAACGATGACGAAGATGAGGATGATGATGATAAGTAGGGTGGTCTTTGTGGATAGAGGCCTGGTCTCACAATCAGAAAGACCTGGTTTCATATCCTTGCTTTGACTCATACTTGTGCCCTGAGTCATCACTTAACCTCTTATGTCTAAGTCAGCTCTCTAAGACCACAAGCTGCAGAACAGCTACTGCTCCACATTGGTAGAGAGAGTCTGTTACACCAACGAAGACACTGGTCCAGACATATTAGGAGAGTGAGGACATTTGGTTCATTTTAGCTTACTTTCATGTGTAACAGTCTGGGTCTCGGATTTTATGGCCTGTCTGGAGAGGACAATGTATAATATAAAGGAATACTAATGGTAATTATAATTACTGTAGTATATGTAATATATATTATAAATATATAAAGGAAAATAATAGTAATGATAATAAATAAAGGAAAGTAATAGTCAAGTCTCAAGAACTTGGGTAGGAGAGAGTTCTAGCAGGAGCACCGTCTAATAGCTTTTCAGTTGTACTATACAGGCAGCCCGTCCTGTGATTCAGAAGAATCACAAGCTGGGCTTGTGTCCCAGCTCCGCGGTACTCCAGTCAAGTCAGTTCTCTCTGATCCTCAATTCCCCTCTCTGTAAATGGTCAGACAGATGATCTGTAAGGTTTCCAGCTGGAAGAGTCTATAAAAAAAATCTATGCTTAAGTACCTATTGCTGTCCAACCTGGTGACTTGAAATAAAACCCTGGCCTTTTCTCTTCCTCATTTGTGAAAGTGGAGAAAGTGACACCTGCCTCCAATCTTTTCAGAAGAACTCTTTAAGGCTTTGTAGAAAATAATGGAGCATTTAGTGATCTTTTCAGAAAGATGCTCTGTAAATGTCAGTGACCACGACCATATTAATTGCTTAACCCAAACTGACTCTTGGCCGCTATGGAACTTCCAAAGGCCAATTTCAGCCTTAGGAAAACATAGAAGTGTCTAACATATGCTCTCAAGGGGAAATCCTTTCAAAACAGGCCAGAGGTTAATGGTTTTGTGATCCTTCCTTGCCCTGCTTTTCATAAAGAAAAAACATCTGAGTTGACAGGAATGGAAAATGCACTGGATAAAGGAGAATGGAGCTCCATAGATCTTCTTCAGCTCTGAATAGGGTAAAGGCTTCATTTGAGAGGAAGAAAAACAGTGTAGAGAAGAGTAATAAAAGGAGTCTTTTCTGGGAAATCACAGTATTCTGGTGGCTAAATATAGTCTTTGAGAAGTCTGAAGATCCTTTACTTTCCACGTTTTTTCTTCCATTTTGGTCATCGGACCTCTACCAGGGCTATCTAAAGCAGGAGAAAATGGTCACACTTTTCTTTCCCTCTTTTCCATTATACAAAATGGCAACATGGGCCAGGTGACCTTTCTTTTCCATCATATAATGTGGCATGTAAAGTATCTTATAATTAGGAGCTCCAAAATAATTAAAATTCAGTAATATCTCAACTATCTTCATTATAGGAGACTCTGCAAAGAGCACTTGTCTAGGCATAAGAAGATGTGCCTTCATCTAAGTCATTAATAAAAATATTGACCAGCACAGGGATGTTTCACTTTTGCCTTTTAGTTCTTAAATAAATGCATCTGATTTGACTGATTGAATGATAAATCCTTGAGCTTCTCTCCTATGGACATCACTTTGACATCAATCTATTAATGGCCAGGCTTTGGATCTGTTCATTCAGTGAGTTCCAGATTCATTGAACTGCATTTTCATTTAGCATACTTCTCTCCATCTTATCCAGAAAGTTAGCATGAGTTGCTGTTGTTGTTAAGTCATTTTTTAGTAATGTCCAACTCTCCATGACCCCATTTGGGGTTTTCTTGGCAGAGATACTGGAGTGGTTTGCCATTTCCTTCTCCGGTTCATTTTACAGATGAGGAACTGAGGCAGACAGAGTTAAGTGACTTGCCCAGGGTCACACAGCTAGTAAGTGGCTGAGGCCAGATTTGAACTCAGGAAGACGAGTCTTCCTGACTCCCGCACTCTCTCTACTCCACCACCTAGCTGCCCCAAACAGCATTTGACTTTGTCAAATATTTACTGGTCTGGGTCAAATATATGACATCCCCCCAGGTGACCTTCCCCGAACCACAAGCCTAGTCAGTCTGTCAGAAAATGAAATGACATTAATCTTCCATGACTTCCATGGTACAGTAGAAAGGGCACTAACTCTGGAGTCAGAAGGCTTGGGTTCAAAAACTGCTTCTGGTATTGATACCTATGTGAGCAAATCATTTAACTTTCTTGGCCCTCAGTTTCCTTATTTGTAAAATGAAGAGGTTGGTGAAAGGACTCCACATCCCAGCTCCACATCTATGATCCTATGTGATCTTTGTGATCACCACATCTTTCTGAGATGGTCACTGTTCAGATGTTTAATGATACATTCTAGCATTTTGTGAGTAAAATCCAGCTCATCTCTACCAGTGATTTAGAGGCTAGGGGTGGGGAACCTGTGGCCTCGAAGCCACATGTGGTCTTCGAAGTACTTGGGTGCTGCCTTCTGACTGAGTCCAAGTTTTAAAGAAAAATCCTTTTAGTAAGGGGATTTGTTCTGTGAAGTATAGATTTAGTCAAAGGGCCACACTTGAGGACCTAGAGGACCACATGTGGCCTTGAGGCTGTAGGTTCCCCACCCCTGGAACTTTAGTCATTGCATTTGTCAGTTCTTTTCAGTGTCCAGGCCCAGAGCCTGGCGACTTAAACTCATCAGCAGCTGCAAGGTGTTCTCTTATCTCTTTACTTTTATTGGATTTCAGTTTCCTACTTTCCCTTTTTTGTTCTGTACTGTCTAATCCAAAGATATTTCTCCATAAGAGAAAAAAACAGAAGCTAAATTCAAGTTGAATAGTTCTACATTCTCTTTGTCATCTGATATTATCATTCCTTCTATCCCAAGCAAAGGCTCTGTTCCTTTCTTTGGTCTTTTTTCTTTTCTGAGTATCAAGACACACTCATGACCCTTTTTGTTCATCCCTGGCACCAGCTCATTCTGAACTTTAGTTCTCTGGTCATTTTTCTTATAGAACTGTGCTATGTTTTTCTATGGATTCTCCTTCACCTGCCCCTACTATTATTTTCTGTATGTATCTTTTTTAAAAAATCAAAGTTTTATACTACAGAATATTTAATGAAATAGAGATAGATACACCAGAAAAAGATAAAATTTTGATTACATGAAATTGAAAAGTTTCTTCACAAACAAAATGCATCAAGGATAATAGGGAAAGATGTTAAATGGGGAACATATTTACATCAAATTTATCAATAAGAGTTTGGTATAGGACAACTAACAGAAATATTCAACCAAGAATCATTCACAGTGGGTAGTTGGTTAAAATGAACACATGGCTCTCCAATGGATTATGAAGCATTAACAACAATATGAAAGAAAGTTCCGAATCACTAATAAGAGGACTTCAAATCAAAGCAATCCTGAGATTTCTCCTCATACCCAGAAAATTGGCAAAGATGATAAAAGGCTGGAATAATTAATATGATGAAGGGATCGTGGAAAGAAAGCAACCTGAATGCATTATTGGTTGAGCTATAAATTGGTATGGCTACTTCAGATAGCAATTTGAAAATGGGCAAACATTTGCCCAAATATCCATACCCTTTGATGTAGAGATTCTGCTGCTAAGCATATATTCCAAGAAATTAATTGCTAAAAAGAAATGTAAGTAAATATAAGTGTCAGACCATGAAGCTCATACCCTACCAGTGACAGAAGCAATACTATTTCTTAAAAGAGATTTTAAAAAGTGTATACCATATATGACAAACTATTTGTAGCACCATTCTTTGCAGTAACAAAGAACTGGAAACAAAGTAGATGCCCTTTGGGGAATGGCTAAGAAAAATTTCATACATGAATGTAATAGAATATTACTGTACTGTAAGAAACAATGAATGTGATGAAAAGAAGCATAGAAAGACACAAACTGATGCAAAATGAAGTAAGCAAAGCCAAGAAAACTATATATACAATGACTGTAACAATGTAAATGGAAAGAATAAAAATGATGGAACAATTGAAATTAATGTTGGGAAATTACAAAGAACAAACTTGTCCCCAAATAAGAGATGAGAAGACACTCTCCCACCTCACCCCCACTACTGTGCAGACTGTGAGGGGAGTCCACAGGTGTGAAACATTGCAATATATTATCAGACATTTTATGGTTTGAGTTTGGTTTTTTTTTTGCTGATTCCCCTTCTTTCCTCCTCTTTTTCTTTTTAAAACTTTTCTATGGGATGGATCTCTGGAAGAAGGATGGGAAAGGAATAAAGGAGAAAGACAGGCTATGTAAAAACAAAAGATATCAATAAATATATTTTTTAAATAATTGTGCAATAATACAGTGATGCTATAAGAAGCAAATGAGATGCATAGAGCTGCTTGTTTTTGCACCTGAGACCCCCATAGTGCTGTGCTTTTAGTTCTTGTGTCTAGTTTTAAAAGTTTTACATTTCTTCCCCACTACCACTTAATCCTAAATGAGAAAAAAAATGGCAGCCACATCTTCGTTCAGACAACTTACTTCCCCCTTCTAATTTGATGCTTCTGCCATGACCAGCAGCTGTAGTTCTGAATCTTGTAATGTTTGCAAATTTAAAGAAGGTTGCTTTTTTTGGTTTTGTTTTCTCCCCTTTAACCTTGTATAACAGATTCGGGCAATAGAGATCCACTTACTTATGGGGTTATTTGCTATTCTCACTTCTTGGGGGACAGGTCAGAGGTGTGGGTGCTATTGCCTATCTAATCTCAAAGAAGTTCCCCACAAAGTGCTGTAGTGTTTTCCCTACAGTAAACATAAAAGATCATTGTTTTGCAAGCTTTTCTGACTCAAGTTGAAATCTTGGCAGGGATCCTTCATTTTTAAAAATTTCCTTGTGCTTTGTGAGACCCAACTGAGCCAAGGGGATGAGTGGAAAGACAGGGTATGTTCCTGTACCCACTTTGCAAGGCATTTAGTTTTTCCTTTCATATGGACATAAAAATAAAACCTAAATATCTTAACTACCTCTAATAGAAGCCTTTGCTAATTACTAGAGGAAAAAGCATGCCAGATGTCTGACATGGAGCAATTTCAGGTATTGTCCTATTATATTGAAAGGTTACCCATGTCCTTACCCAAGGTATTGCTGGTGCTGACAACCATGCATTCTTCCCCTGGGGATAATGTTCAGGCTGGTTTTGCTGCCAGAAAAGAACATTAGCACATAATTCTTCTGCTGCTTCCCTTCACTTACTCCACCTCCCATTTCAACAATAAAATGTGTTAAAGGAAAAAAAGAACCAGGGGCCACATTGGTATATCATGGTACATAAAGCACATTAGTAACAATAAATAGAACATAAATCCCTTGGACAGGTACTTGTTAAACACTGGATTTTATATAACACCTCAGTGCTCAGAAAAAAAAATGTAATAATATTTATAATTGATGGACGAGTCCTCAGACTTATTACTATAGCATGAATTTTAATGTGATAGTTATCAGATGACATCATTCATGTCGCCACAAAAGCATCTTTCTCTTTCTTGAACATCCCCAACTTTAATTGCACCTTAATGTATCTGTCTTTCAACAAGCATTCATTAAGTACCTACTATGTGTCAGGTGCACATGAGTATTGAAGACTTGTTTCAGTGGGCCGGGGGACATGGAAACCACTTTTTAAAAAAAAGGATCTTTTTTCTTTAATATTTTGAGTCTTTACATCATATTTCTTTCCAAATATATTCCTCTGCCACTCTCTACCCAACAAGTTATCCTTGTTTAAATAAAGAGGAAAAAAATAAATCAACAAAACTAATGAACGTATCGACTACATCTGACTATATATGTAATATTCTATATCTAGCATCACCCCCTTCTGTGATGAAGATAGGGAGGGAAAGTGCTTTGGGATACTGAAACTTTATACTCAAAGTCATAGACTGTCAGAACTAGAATTAGGGAGAAAAATCATAGAATTTAGCAATTCAACTATTATCAAAATTTCAAGAGATCTTCTAGTCCAAGGGTTTTTAATCTGGGGTCTGTGAACTTCTCGTTGTATTTACATTTTGTTAACTGTTTCAATATAATTGGTTTCTTTTGTAGTCTATGTGTGTTGTTTTTATGCATTTAAAAACATTATTCTGAAAAGAGGTCTCTTGGCATCAGTAGATTGCCAGAGGAGTCTAGGACACACACAAAAGGTTTAGAACTCTTGGACTAGTACAATCTCATTTTGCAGTCCAGTAAATGGAGGCTTTCTTTGAACTGGCATTCATTCTCTTTGAGTGTTTTGTGTACTAGAGAGCTGAGGACTCTAAGAAGGGAGATAATTGTATTTTAAAGAAGGTAGAATAGAGAAACAAAGCTGTCACAAAGTAACACTGAGGGAGAATGGTAAGGAATGTTGCTTCCTATTATAAGCCGAAGGTAGAGAACTTAGGGAGAGGGACTAGCACTCATTTATAAACCTTTATAGGGACTCTTCAGTATTCTACTATGTTTGGATTAGAGGTGTTGGAGTAGATTTTATAGGTCTAACATAGTTCTAATAATTATCGTCTTGCTGAGGTTTCTCCCCCTTTGGTGAGAAAGGCCCCAGTTTTATGGAATATCTGCCTTCCTCTAACAGGCTGAGTGTTATAATTCTGAGCAGACTGTCCCCTCCTCCCCACAGAGCAGGAGGCGACAGAGTAGATGCGGAAATTCCTGAACATTGGGAAGTCGACTTTAATGCAATTACCTGAAATAAAAGAAGGGGTCAGATAATAAGGGGCAAAGGTTTTTCCTTTAAAATAAAGGGAGGGGTAAATAAAACCAGCTGCCCTGCGAAACAGCCAACTCTCCTCATTAAATATTTTAAAAGGCTAATGAGCACAAGTGGCTAATTATGGTGAAATCCAGAGATGGAACCCAGAGGACCCAACCTCCTGATCAGATCTCAGCTGGCAGGAGAGCTAGAGAGGTAGAGTCCTTTCATATGCCAAAAGAACTTCACTTAGTGAGCTGGAAAGCAGATGGATTGGAAGATTCCGATATTGTGGTCCGTGTCATATCTGGTATAATGTAAAGAAACTCATAGTCAGAGACCCTGGGTCCAAATGCCCACCTTGATGTTTACTACCTACCTGACCTTGGATAAATCATTTAATTGATGTCACCCTCTCTTTTCTCATCTGCAAAGTGAAACAGAACCTCTGAGGTCCCTTTCAACTCTATGAACACATGTCACTGTGTGGCGGACTGGGAGACCTGTTAGAGACAGAGGTGAATAGTGGAGACATTATTGGAGGAGTGGAATGGTCAATTTTACAAGTTAAAATGTCAATTAATAGGGGAAAAGAAAAAAGTTGAATGTGTAACTAAGTCATGGTCCAAGATTTAGGTTTCATTAACCATCCTCAGCTGCCTTGCTATAGTACCTAACTTCCTTTAAAAGATATAATTTCCTATAGTAAGAAATTAAACAGCTACTCATACAGCACTAGTGTTTTAAGTTCATAAAATTTCAATTGTTTCATAAAGGCAGTTTCTACACATAAGGCGACAAAAACCATAAAAACTTCTTTTTTCTCTTCCATTATCAAGAATTTATTTTTTCTCTTTCTCCCCTCCCCTCCCATCCCTTGGGGGAGAAGGGAAAAAAAAGAAATACAAAACACTTGTAACAAATAAACAATAGTCTGACAAAATAAATAGCTACATTGGCCATGTCCAAAAATATGGGTCTCATTCTGCATATTAGTTCTTTACCTCTTTCTCATGAGGTGGTCAGCATATTTCATCACTGATATTCTAGAATCATAATTAATCATTGTATTCAGTCCTTCAGAATGGTTTGTTTTTACAATATTGATGTTACAGTACAAATTGTTTTCCTGGTTCTGCTCACCTCACTCTGTATTAGTCTTCCCAGTTTTCTCCTCCTTTTCCTCCTCCTCTTCTTCTTCTTCTCTTTCTCCCCCTTCTTCCTTTTTTTGAGACAGAGTCTTCCTCTCTCTCCTAAACTGGAAGCAAAGTGGCAACTTAAATATAACTTTTTGACAGAGTTCCAAATTGCTTTTTAGAATGGCTGGACTAGTTTACGTTCTCTTTTTCCAAAACTTCTCCAACATTTGTTATTTTCCTTTTTTGTTAACTTTGCCAATATGATGGATATGAGGTTGAACCTCAGAGTTTCTTTAATTTTCAATTTTTTAATTATTGGTGATTTGGAGAGTTTTATTTTTCATTTGGCTACCAGTAGCCTGGACTTTTTTTCCCCTTGAGATCTGCCTGTTCATATCCTTTGACCTTTTATCAATTAGGGAGTAGCTCTTATTTGTATATATTTGAATCAATCCCTTATGTGACTTCTATGATCCCACTACTGATTAGCATAGAAGCTCTGACCTACCGCATTTCCAAACTAGGCTGATTGGATTCTCCTTAGGCAACCTAGTGGCCCCAGATCTTGGGCGTTCACCATATTGGTGCCAGATATAGTTCAAACACTCAATTAAATTAGCCTACATTATCTAAGACCACCTAAGCTCAAGAGATACATCAGCCTCCATTTGTCCACTATCAGAGATTATAGGCAGGTACCACTATGCCCAATTCTTTCTTCATTTCTTGTAGCATAAAAGTATTCCATTATATTCATATACTATACTTTTTCTCCAGTTCTTTGCTACTACAAAAAGAGTTGTTATATATGTATATTTGTGCACATTTTAATCTATATTTATCTATTTATCTACATAGATATAAATATGGATAGATAGATAGATGATTGATAGATAGATAGATATACATATAGTACCTTTTCCTCTTTGAGCTCTTTGGTGTATAATTGTAATAGAGGTATCATTGGGTTAAAGGGCATGAACAGTTAAGGAGTTTGGGGAGCAGCATTCAAAATTGCTTTTTAAAATGATTAGAAAGTCACATTAGGAAAAAAGCATATTTTGAGATTTTTCTACACATCTCTCCATATTTTAAATTACTTTTAGTGATCAGGAAAAAATTAAATGCAAATTCTCCCTACTCCAATTTAAAACTCTATTATGAAGCACTTCTTTGGGATAATTTTGTTTAAAAGAATTGCATTGCTTGAAACTAGTCTCCATTGTCTAATTTTTATTATGACATTTTAAGCAGCTTCTGTAAAATTCCATATATTTTATGGACTAAGGTTGAAAAATTACTGTACTAGGCAAAGTTGGAAGTAGAAATAGAGAAGATTAAAAAGTGTATGATTTTTTTTAGAAGAGTCTCAGAGGCAAAAGTTTAGTTAGAATGTAAGAGATCCTTTGGAATAGAACATTGGGTTTTCTTAGCCAAAACAAACGATCATGAACTAGGGAAAAAAATATTTGTGGTAACCTGTGCTAGATTTTAGCTAATTCTCCTTTTTTCCATTCTAGTTACTACATTGATGGTCGAGTGGTCAAGGTGATGGACTTCCTGAAAACCCGTCTTTTGGACACTCTCTCTGACCAGATTAGGAAAATTCAGAAAGTGAGTAAAAGGTATACTGGAATAAAGATAAGTGAACCTCAGGGTGAGGCATGGAAAAGGGGTCACAGTGTTACATCTGTACATCAGGGGCAGGACAGGGTGAGACCGGAAGGAGCCCTAGTACAGTCTTCACGGGGAAATTGGTTTTGAGAAAGACTCCTGTCAGAACCCCATTGTGTGGCATTTTGGGATGGGGGTGGAAGGGATTTGTTGTTATGTTAGTGTTTGAGTTGCCCAAAGTCAATGGTATTAACAAACCCACCTCAACGAATAAACAGATGGATGGCATACATTTCTACAATGGAGTCTTTTGGCCAAATTGTGGTTTGAAAGATGTACTCCATTCATTCATTCATTCATTCAGCAGACATTTATTAAGGATCTACTGTGTGTAGAATACTGTGCTAGATTCTTAGGGAGGTACAAAGTTTAGCTAAAGCATGGTCCCTGCCCTCTCAGATCTTAAAATAAATAGGTAGATAAATCACAAACACAGGTAACAATAACACAATATTAATTGAAACCACATTAGAGTTACAAAATGAGGCCTGAAGGTCTAGGGTCCAAAGAAAGAAGTTGTTGCCTCAGAGTTTTGTCTTGGTATTGCCTCCATGTCAGTCTTTGACTAACAAAAATATAAGATAATAAATTTGCCCAAAGGGAAAAGAAAAAAAAA
>JAQQSZ010007286.1:0-13352 GCA_028646595.1 Phalanger gymnotis | reverse complement strand
GTGGAGTGTATGGACCCCTTCTCAGAATAACGTTTTAAACACATAAAAAAGAAAAGATAGGCTTACAAAGTAAACTATACAGAACTACATCCACTAAATCAAAACTCAAGACATCCTCTCCTTTGGAAATCCATCCATGGACCCCTTGGGGGATCCTAAGCTATGTCCTCATTTTGCAGATGAGGAGACTTGGGCCCAGAGAGTTAAGAAATTTTGCTAAAGATTACATAGCTAGTAAGCAGTGGGCCAGGATTTAAACCCAAGTTTGACTGAACCCAGTTCCAATGCTTTCCCCACTTGCTTATCATTAAGCACAGGCTGGATGGTCACCTGCTAGTGATAAATGAAGGAGATTCCTGTTCAGGTACAGAACGTTCTAAATGAACTCTTGGGTCTCTTCCAAGTCTGAGGTTCTATGTCTCTTGGGACACAAATATGCCATATCAAAGGATTTTGCAGGGAGATAGTAAGGCATAGTGTATGGAGCACAAGACTTGGAGGCAGGAAGACCTGGGTGCAAATCTCACATCAAATATTTACTAGCTGGGTAATCCTAATCTAATCAATTAATCTCTCTGAGCCTCAATTTCTTCACCTGTAAAATGACTGAGTTGGACTCCATTACCTTTAAGATCCTTTCTAGCTCCCAATCTATGATCATATGAAGGAAGCAAAAGAAAGGCCAGCCACAAGGATGCATGGTGGGGAGGCGAGTGAGGTTTCAAAAGATTAAGGAAATGAAGGGACAAGTGATTTGTATCAAGTAAGGTTCATCAGTGCTCAGGATAAAAAACAAAATGGTAGTGTTGGCATCCCCTCTGACTAACAGTTTTAGTTAATGGATAACAATTGAAGGTTATATTAATATCGAAATATGTTACCAGATGCAAATTTTATCCAACCTTTACTGTGCATGACTAATAAGTAATAGATCTATTTTTTAAGTGCTTCACTCTTCAAAAAAGCACAATGCTCCTTCTTCCACTCCCACCATGACATCTTGCACTCTAATAATTCACATTTATTAAGGGCATCGAGGATTAGCAATTTCCTTACAGCAACCATTTGTAAGTAGGTGATACCAGATAATGTCAGTATTATTCTTATTTGGCAGATGGAGAAATGGAAGTCCAGCAAGTTTAAATGATTTTCCTAAGGTTATATCTAGTAAATGGCAAAGCAAAGACTTGAATCCAGTTCTTCTGACTCTGAAGTCAGAATTTAGGAATAGGAAGATTTCAGAAGGTAGTCTTTCTCTTTCATTGCCCCATTTCTCCTGCACTCCTATCTCAATTTATGAAATCCAAACAACACTTTCCTGCAAAGTCTCCCAACCACATCCCAGACTAATGAAGTATCCATTTTCCATCATTCATATTAGCATACTTGTCTTGACCTGAATACCTGGGAGATTTCTAATTTTGTCAGCATAGCGGACTCCTTCCACCAAAGCAAAGCAGATTGCAACTAAGGAGAAATGTCTCATGTCTTAGAGTGTTCCCTAAGGTATACTAAGGTTAAGTGACTTGCCCAGGGTTTCACAATTAGAAATTTAGAGGCAGAATGTAAACATAAGTCTTCTTGATTCTGTACTCATCACAAAGCTGCCTCCTAAAGTACTTAGTTATACCTCGTTAATTCAAAAATAGATCGCTCATGTAAAATGATATATTTGAAAGGGAAAAAAAATTTAAGTGTACAGGGAAAATTAAAACTAATTACAAGCCACAAGAAAGGTTTCATACAGTCCAGCCCAGATTTGGGAGCTAGGGGGAAGTATGATCTCAAAATAAAACTAATACAATTGTTATCAAGTTTAAAATTATCCCTTCCATATTAGAAATTTTGTATTAATACCTGCTCCTTACCAGCATCACTGCCCCATCCCAAAAGTCTTATAGTTACCACACTGAAACTAAAGCTGAACTTCAACTTCTTTGAAAGTGAACAAACCACTATGGCCTGGACTTTATATATGGACACAGATATACATATGTGTATAATACCCCACCCTCTCTCTCTTAATTTCCCTCTGTCCCTCTTTTTGCCAGCCTATCTTCTGTTTACTCATATTTAATTAACATACCCAAAATAACCATAGAATTTTAGCTTCTCTGAAAAATACAGATGACCTGAATTTCTTCATATAGGTAGTATACTGTGTCTCTTTCATGCTGGCCTGTTATCTGTCAGTTTTCAAGAAACTTGAGCTAGTTCAGAGACTACAGATTCCTGAATATTTCATGGGATTTGGACCACCATGCTGAAAGGAGGGAAAACAGGGGGAAAATGGGAAAGGTTAGAAACACACTTTACACTTATTTCTTCCTATGATCTACATGTAGGCTTATTCATAACATTGTAAATTACTTTAAGTTAAGATTTACAGGGGTAGTGGGAAAGTCTTCCATTGCAAAATTATATCTTGCTAAGCTTTTCATCTTGTTGGATTGCCTTCTGCATTTCCAATTCACTGCCACTGCCACCCCTTTCCACTTAATTCTGTATAAAAACCCTAGGAGGTATCCATTAGAATTGGAGAAAAAAGAAGTAGGGTTAAATCAGTGCTTCACAACTAGTCCTCAAGAGCATTACACTATATAATCAGGTCCTAGGTACATATTTAGGCCAAGAGAGGCAGAAGAGAACAGGGATTAGCAGTTCATAACAGAAAGAACCTAACATTTTCTTCAAGATGAAACAGCTCTTGACTTTCAGATTCAGCCCTTAACATTTGCTTTTCTCAATGTGAAAGTCCCCTTAAACTTTTCGAACAGAGCACAGCCCTGGAAAGTGAGATGTGTTTGTTGTTTTTCTGATTTGTGGATTCATTTGGTGGGTTGTATTTTTAGGTTATGATAATCAGCAAATTCAGAAATGGTAGTGGTTTTCCTTCTCAATTGAGTTTTGATTCATACATAATACACATCACCTATTTTTGCTTCTTAGAGCCTTCTCTCCAACTCATATCTCCAAACTCCATTCCTTTGGAGTTGAGGACTGAAACACAGAATGAGACCTGATCTTTTTTTTTTCTGAAGATGGAAGACCAAAGCGCAGAAACAAAATGAAGCTAAACATTGCTCTTCTGATTTGGATTATATAGGGGCAGCTAGGTGGTGCAGGGGATAGAGTGATACACCTGGAGTCATTGGGCCTGGAAAACTGTTGTGAGGATCAAGTCAGATAATAATTGTAAAGCACTTGGCATAGTACCGGCACGTAGTAAGTGCTATATTAATGTTAACAACAATTATAGAATAATTTTAATATAATATTATATATATTAACACATTACATCATATATTATGTCAATTGATGTATTATTGTATTAATTATACACTATACAATTATATCATATTACATATAGCACAGGCCAAGTGTTTAATAAATGGCTGCTGAATGTGATTTCGAACTTAAGTGGATTTAGTGAGCAAATTAAAAGTAAAAATAAGGTTTCAGAGGGAATTTTTTAAAAAGCTGTGACAAAAGAATAATTTACATGTATGGCATTGTTGCTAACTACAAATAAAATGTGTCAGGTCAATCTTAAAATAAAATTTTCTCTGTGCTTCAAAGGATGTCTTTGGGGACTTTTGCTAGGAAACATGTTGCAGAGAATCCGAGTTACTTGTTGTACTCAAAAGTAATACAACATACGCAATGAAAAGAGAGTCAAACGGGGGGCCAGAAGACCAGAGGTCAAATTCCAAGGCAATCACAAACATGATGGTAGGCAAGCCACTCTGGGCCTCCCTCAGTTTCCCTACATACAAAATGGGAGGATTAGACCAGATAAGATCCCTTTTGGTTCTAAATGTGTGATCTATCATGGCACCTGACACATAATAAATGTTTAATAAATATTTGATCTATCTAAATTGTACATGGGTAGCAGAATAGATAAGGAAATAGGAAGAAGTATATGATTGGAGGAGGTGGCTAATGTTCTGGTTTTGCTAAATACCAGAGAACCTCAGTTTTCTCATTTGTAAGGGATGTTGACATCCATGACCTCTAAGTTCTCTTCCAATTGTAAATCTGTGATTCTATGAACCATCACTAAACATATCCAACCAATGACAATGACTTGTTTGTTGATTCTACATTGACAATATCTCTCCCCTTCTTACTGTGGCTTCCTTAAAACTGGAACTTATTTTCACATGCCAAGAACATTACAACAGACTAATAGGATTTCTTGCTTTCTTTTTCAGCTTCCCTCCAAAGTATTTTTCATACCACTGTCAGAGGATACTTTATGCAGAAAAGTAATGCTATTTCCCTACTAGTTAGGTGGCAAAGTGGATAGAGAATTAGATCTGGAATCAGGAAGATCTGAGTTCAAATCCATCCACACTTAGTAGCTAAGGGATCCAGGGTAAGTCACTTAGCCTCCCTCTCTGTGTCTCAGTTCCCTTATCTATAAAATGGGGATAATAGATCCTACCTCATAGGGTTGTTGTGAGGATCAAAGGAGATGATATTTGTTAAAGTGCTTTGCAAAGCCTAAAGTACTATATAAATGCTAGCTATATTATAATTATATTACGTTATTATTACTCAAAATATCTCAATTGCTTCCTATTGCCTATGGAATAAAGTTTAAACTTTATGGACAGAAAATCTAATTTGGTGTCACTTTACCTTTCCCAGTCTCATCTCATACTATTATCTTCTACATATTCTGTGTTCCAAACAAAGTGTACTATTCACCATTCCTAGTACTGGGGGAATGGCTGAACAAGTTGTGGTATATGAACGTAATGGAATACTATTGTACCATAAAAAATGATAAGTAGGCAGATTTCAGAAAAACCTGGGAAGACTTATATGAATTGATGCTGAGTGAAGTGAGCAGAACCAGAAGAACATTGTACACAGAAACAGTAACATTGTTGTGCCATGACCAACTCTGGTAGATTTAGCTCTTCTCAGCAATGCAACAAATCTAAGACAATTCCAAAAGGCTCACGACAGATAATGCTATCCACATAAAGAGAAAGAACTACAGAGTCTGAATGCAGATTGAGGCATACTATTTTCTCTTTTCTTTCTTTCTTTCTTTCTTGTGGTTTTCCCCTTTCTTTCTGATTCTTCTTTGGAAACATGACTAATGTGGAAACACATTTACTATGCTTGTACAGTATAACCTACTTCAGATTGTTTGCCATCTTGGGGAGGAGAGAGGAGAGGAACGGGGGAAAATTTACAACTCAAAATCTTCTAAAAGTAAATGTTGAAAACTAAAAATAAATTAGTTAAAAAAATTAAAATGACATGTGCTCCAGCACATAGCTACTATGTATATGTAGCTACTATAAGACATAGTACTATGTATATACTAGGTAGTCAATAACTGTTGAATTTAGTGTCTATTTTTTTGGATCAAAAAACTATTTATGTTTGATAGGAAGTTTGATGAGAGCAACAGAACTTTCTCCCCACTCCTGCCTTTTAGAAATACTTAAAAAGTCACCTAAAGAGAAAAATGACAAGAATTTGTATAAAGTGGGAAAAAAGAAAACAACCAAATAGTATCCAAGTCTAGGACACAGGTTCAGGGTAAAAAGGCTTTAGTACACCTGCTAAATTTAAAAGGAATCAGTTTTAGACAGAACTCTTGGTAAATTTCCCCCCAAAATCATAATCTAAACACCTTGAAATGCAATGGCAAATACCCCACGACAGGACTCTATAGAAATCCTCATGAATTTCTATTAAAAGCTGTGTTATATTCCATCATGACCCAAGAGTATGTGCATAAGTAGAAAAAAAAAATCAGCCCAAGACTAGTAAATGCCTAGCCAATTGGTTCACAGATTCACAGACTCTCCTCACAAGAAATTATTCTCAGACCATTTGAGAGACAGATGTAAGCAGAAAGGACACAGTTTAAAAGTTAAGGGTCAAAATGAATTGTATATACAGTAAGATTGTGTTTTACTCAGATAATGATAAACTAATGAAATGGTCAGTTTTTCATCAAAAGCAGGGAGAAAGAACCAAAACAGGAAAAAGCTGGAACATGCATATACAGACTTTTCTGTTTGCTCAACACTTGAAAGCCAAAATAGTATTCTTGTATCCCTGGGTTTTTATAGCACATTTAAATGAGGATCATTTCTGAATGAAGAGGAAAACATAATAACTATTGCATATCATTTCTCTAAATAAATTATAATTCCTGGTAATGTCAATTAATGACAACAACAAAAAAAGAATCAAGCAAGAAGTCATTAAAATTGACCCTGGTCTTAATCTTAAGCCAACTGCCTTTGAGATTCCATTGGCAAGGCTGTTTGTGCTACTTCAACCTTAGTTTCATAATAGTTTCTCTAAATACCTTAGAACAGCCAAAGGAAAGAAACTGAATTTCTTTCACTTGAAAAAAAAAAGTGTGACAGAGAACCTATTATAGATATGGTTTTACTTTATCTATATATCCAGCTCTAACATCTCTCCTGAACTTCAGCTTTGCTTTCCCTATTTTCTGTTAAGTATTTCTATCTGAATGTCACATAGGTGTCTCAAACTCAACATATCTGAGATGAAACTCATATTTTACCTCATACCCATTCTTATTGCTATTGAGAGCACCACCGCCCTCTAAACACTCAGGTTAGCAACATTTTTAAGACATCCTTTACTTTTCCCTCTCATGTACACTGCTGTAGGTTCCTTCCTCCCTTCATTACCCACTCCAATAATTGCCACATCTTGTTAATTCTACCCCAACAAAATCCTGTGGATCTGTCCCCTTCTCTTCACTCAGACTTTACTTGGTTTAGGCCTTAATCACCTCTTACTTGGACTATTGCAATAACATCCTAATCAGCCTCCAATGTCTCCCCTCTCCAATCCATCCTCTACCAAGTTTTTAAATTGATATTTATAAAAGACATCTGAATAGCTCACTTTCCTAATAAAAAAATTTGCAATGACTCACTATGGTTTCAAAGAAAAAATACATATTTCTCATCTTGGCATCTGAAGTCCTCCAAAATACAACCCTCATTTACCTTTTCAGTCTCGTTTCACTTCATATTACTCTACCCCCTTCTTGATACACTTTCTGTGCATTCAACCTGGCCTTGTTGACATTCCCTGTACATGGCATTCCATCTCCTACTTTCATGCCTTTGTATAGATGATCCTCTGTAAGTGAAATATACCCCTTAGTTGCTTTTTTTCTTATTGAATTCCAACCTGACTTGAAAAGTATAGCTCAGCTGCCACTTTCTATATACCAGGCCTTTCCTGATGTCCCTACTTATTTATATTCTCTCACTCTTGAAATTATTTTGTGTGGACTTTGTACTTACTATATGTAAATGTACTATATCCTCTCTCTTGACGTATAGAGTAAGCTCCTTGAGGACAGAGGCAGGGTTTTTTGGTTTCTTTATACTTTTTATCCCAAGCAACATACCTTGTATGGAATCTGTGTTTAAGAAATATTAGCTTACTACAGAGTTGAATTAATTTGAAATACCTCAAACTTTAAATTCTCATAGAAATACCAAAGACTCGTGATATTACAATTGTAAACACTCAGATATCCTTTCCTATTGCTACAATTGAACATGAAGTCTGGGCTGTCAATAGTTGGGCAGAGAAGCAAGAGTTCTAGCAGGTCCATAGCAAATTGGAAAGACCCTGAGTAACAGCTGACAACAGGGTCTGTCTTTACCATCTGAAGATCAGCTTAATAGATCTAGAAAGGTTCACTCAGGAAATTGATTATAGCAACCCATGAAGAAGTCATAATCATGGCTGGGTTGAAGTCAGTAAAGGTAAAGGGAGACTCACACTGGTGAAAGTTGAAATTTTTTTAAGTATTCAGTACTTTCAATATAATAACAAGGGTTCCCTTTAGCATGCACACACACACACACACACACACACACACACACACACACACACACACACACACCCCAGTCCAAAAGGATTATAAAACATATACTGGATGCCAGGCCCTATTCCAGATACCAGAGATACAAATACAATGAATGCAACATTTCTTACTCACGAGGAGCTTAACAGGAATTGAAATCAAATATTTCATATCATTGTAAAGAATGCCTATTTTTTACCCCCATGGGACAAAATAATTCCTTAACTTGGACTTCTTTATTTTGTTATATTTTATCTTTAGGACTTCTTAAAATATATTTTATATTACTTTACTGTGAGTCTCACTATGATCAAATGTTAATTTCTTACTTCTCAAGTAAAGCAGCAATAAATATTACTAACTAAATAAAACAATGTCTAACTAAAGTGGCATTTGACGTTTAGTAAAGAATAGTACACACACAATTCTGTTATAAGACCCTACATTTCAAAGATAATGCATGCCTCATAGCATCTCTACCTAAGATAAAATTAGTTTAGTTTCAGCCCCACAAGACCATCTTTTGACACAACTGGATTCCAATTTTAATGGGAAAAAGAGCCAGTTCACAGAGGTTTCTCCTTTTAAAATCAGCATTTCCCTTCTTAGTGGTAAGATGCATACAAAAAGCATGTGATTATGGTATTTATGTTTCCATTAAGGTGTCCTCAGCAAGTTGGAGGAGTCTAGCCTACTATTTCCCTGCTATTTAGATTTACAGCAGCACAGCAACCATTTCAATTCAATTATATTTGAGGACAGTGCACTATTGGTGGCAAATGATTGCATTGCGACAGTCAGCAAATATCCATTAGAGCCACTTTTCAATGAGATCTTTTAACTATAGATGCTATTCCTTAGTTATACAAATATGAATTTTTTAGTCTCCTCATGTAAATTAAAAATTATCAATGATTATCCAAAGCATAATATACTTCCTAATGAACCCAAAGTCTTAACCTTCCAGAAAAAAAAAAGATCCTCCATGTGTGGCCAAACAGATTGGCATATGTGTGAGGAACTTCAGGGGCAGCATCCTCACCTTTTTAACAAAAGAATTACTTAAACAGAATTATTAGTTGAATAAATGGTACCTTGGTGACTGCCAAGACATAACTTGGGCTAAAATGAAAACTATAATGATAGATTTCATAGCTGGACTGTCAGCCAACGTCCTCTAAACAACTGAATCTTTTTGCTATAACTTTAATTTCATTGAGCTCATGGTGGGGAAGGGAAGATTAAGATGGGAAAACATCTTCTCTCCCTCTCCTTCTCACTGAAGATAATCGCTTGATGTGATCAGAATGATCAGGATTTGATGGTGTTTGAAAAATCTGAGCCTCACTATGCTCCTATGGCATCAAGACTTGGGATCTTTAAGTACTTTAGGCAAGTACAAAATAAACAATTTTAAATTATTAAAGTACAGTTTTGATTTGATTGATGGACCCTATTTTGGGGGGCCGCCTTCCCTCCCCTTCTCACCAGTTATTTCACTATCCTCATCACTGACTTTTATTTTAACCCAACCGCTGTTCTGCCCCATGTTTACACCATAGAAGCAATTTTGAATCTCTCATGATGAATCTGAATAATGACAAGGCCTAATTTCTTTTGAGAACCAGCTCATGGAACTGATATGATTGTATAGAGAATATTTATAGACCAATCTTCCTTGATTGAAGTGGTAGAGGGGAATTGAAGCCTCTTATTTCTATATGCGAGTCAAGAATCAGAGAGAAAAACTTTATTCAGTTCCATTTGATTTCCCTCTTTGGCCTGACATCTGTGTAGCCACTCTGTATTACTCTGAGATTGAAGCTACGTTTGCAAAATAAGTGCTTTATATTTTGGGGTGGGGTAGAGCCCTAGGGGTTGAGAAGAATGAAGAAAGATGACAGACTTTTGATTGACAATTTTCTTCATTATTTGAAGATTTAATCTAGAAAGAGTTATGCTAGTCAAGTTATCAAAAGTAAGAGCTTATATTTCTTTCTTCAAGGTTTACAAAGTACTTTCTTCACAAAGTAGTGTGTTGTACAAGTATCATTCTCCCCACTTTACAGAGAAGGAAACCAAGGATGAGTTTAAGTGACTTTGCTGAAAGAAGCTAAGTGACTTCCTGAGAGTCAAATAGACAGTACCAGAGTCAGCACTTGAATTAAGTGTTCGAGACTAAGGTGTTAGGACGCCACAACCAGTGAGCGCTCTTTCCATTATTACACTTTTTAGGTGACAAAAACCAAATGTGAAATGCCAGGATTGTTTAGGGAAGACAGTCCAGGGAAAAAAAGTCAGGCAGTGATGACTATCATCCCATAAAGTCTTCATAGCCAGAGAAATACACTGATTTATCATTTCTATGAAACCAATGAGAGGAAGAGGCTATCACCAGCTGACATGGGTCCTGGAAGAAGGGGTCAAGTCAGGCTTAAATTTGTAAGCAATTGAGCAGCGCTGAGTGGGACAAACTTCACTTAGACTTCTGGCCTTGCTCAGTCTCTCCCATCAGTCACTGTATCCTGACACTTGAAGCTGGTTTCTCCCACAAGCACTATCATCTCTATTGCTCTAGAATAGGCCGTAAACCCTCTGATACTGACTTTGCTCTGGCCCTTTCCGTCTAATCAACCATGCCATCCTGTTCACCATGCAATGAGTGATACCCCAGTAAAATGCAAGTTCCTTTAGGATAGATCCTTTTTTTCATTTTTGCCTTATGAAAGCAAAGCACTTAGCACTGAGACTGCTGCACAGTTACATACTTAACAAATGTTGAACTGAATTGCATTAACTTCTCCTATACTGGGATGTTCTCATTACCAATGGCCTCTCTCTGTTGAGAGAAGAGGGGATCAAAGCCAATGATCATCCCAACTGGGTTACAGGAGCTAATATAAGGCTATTTCCCAGCATGCTGCTTACCCTTAATACTGAGCTTCTTGAATGAGCTGAAAATAAAACTTCTTATATAATCAATGTGTACTTGTCTGATAAAAACCTAAAACACCAGTCATTTCCTAGTTTCCTTTAAAAGTGTTAGCTTTACTCAAAGAATGCCAATCCATCTTTCTTCCAAGGAAATATTTGGCCTAATATTTGTAGAATTGAAATGTTATCTTTAGTCCTATGCTGCTGTTCCCACAAACAAGTCTATAACAAACCAAATTGTTTGCTCTTTTTATTATCCTTGAAAACTACTTTCTTCACATCTTGACATAACTGCCATAGTTAATACGGCAAAGAGAGCCAGCTGAGTGATCATACCAACGGAGACTTACCGGATAAGAAGTCTTCAAGTTTTAATATTATCCTCTTGATACAATTAAGGACAATGTGTTTGAGTATATTAAGGAGACAAACCAGAGGAGAAAAATGAAAGTCAAAATAGAGAATAAACTGAAATTCTTCTGTCAGTTGGAGGGTTTTTTTTTTTCTTTTCAGAGCTATTTCGACATAACTATGTTTTAAAATGCTTCTTTCTGGGTTTGCCAGAGGGTTAGCCACAGCAGTTTCCAAACCTTAATTAAAAAGCTGGAGGCAGCTGACTAAAGCACAGGTGATGTGTGCAACATGTAGTAATTAAATACATCTCTCATAAGGTAGAGCAGGGAATTTCAATGTGTTAGTTTTGAGTGCAACAAGCAAATTTAAAGTTCAAAGACCCGCTCACATGTAAAGTTACCATTATCGAAAATAAGTGATAGCTTCAGTAAACTGCCCATAACAATGGCAGTCATCTATCAGGCAACAAGAAATAAAGACTCCTCCACCAGGAGCTACCATGCTGGTGAAGGAATGAATATACAAAGGCAAGGCAGTCTAGTTTAAAGATCATCTATTTAAACGCGGAAAGAAATATGTAGCCGATGAACTACATATTGAAATGGTACCCAAGACTTTAAACATCCAAGAGTCTACCATGCTGTGTTATCACCTGCAGTTTAAAAGCAGATTTTCTTCTACCTTTTTGTTACTAATTCCTATACAGCAAAATCATGTTACATTAACAAATGTAGTACCTAATAAGAGCTGAAACAAGTAGTCCCATTTTTCTGATTTCTTAACTAATTGCTCCAAACAGAAGTCAAAGCTCTTCCTTCTTCCTAGCAATAAAATGAAATACCTGGTAACCAGAGCGGCAATTATTATGTTGGGTTTTATTAGAGTGATAAACTAAAGGTTGAATCCTGGGCCCAAAACCATTTTAGGAATAAAATGAAATACGTGTGAATCATTAGAAAAGCCACCAAAACATGTGCTGCTTATCGCATTAAGACAATTTGTGTGAATTCATTTTTTTTCTAACTCAAAGGCTTTTTAAAAGCCATTAATAAAATGCAGGTCTGTTTAGAATAATGAACAATCAACTCCCTCAACAAAAACTACAGGAAACTGAATTTTTCAGCCAGATATTGATTGACATCTGGTGCCTACCTGTCTACTGGTGAAGGTTTGGAATTTCGTGGCTTCTTTACTTGGGCATACAAAGCATCTGTGGTTTGTCCTTCTCTGGGGCTCTGGGGCCTAGCATTGAAAGTCATTGCCCCACTGTTCATAGAGGTTTCATAGGAAGATATTCCAGCATATGATGAGTCACCTTCACCACCAAGAGTCCGATTAAAATCATGGATTTCAGCATAGTCACGCTCTCGAGCTTGTCTTTCTCGAAACTCTCGAGTTTTGGCTTGAATCCTGCAAAGTTAAAACAAAGATGGAATAGCATAAGACTTCTCTTCCCTCTGATATACATTTAGACATTAACATTGTTGTTCTCTCCCTGTCCTCCAAAATCCTGCATAAACCACTTCAGTTCAAGTAGACAGGAGAAAGATTTTTGGAAGGAATATTGTTATCTTTAAGTTAGCCTATCATGATATTGTCTACAATAGTGATGGACAACCTGAGAATAGTTATTTTAGACACCTATTTTCTAAGACCCCACCAGGTCTACAATTCAAACTTTAAGGGTAGAAATATTACTAATGAAGTGAACTAGGAAATCATCAAGGACAGACTTTTTTGGGGCAGGGGGAGGAGCATCTGCTTTATGTCATCTATGAGCTTTAAGGAGCTAAGAATTATTAAAACTAGTGTTACAAATGGATATTAGAATATAATTCACAATCGGTTGCCATACACTAACCATGATAAATTAGTTATGAATATCCATTATAATATGTAGCTTAAACATGAGTCTACATCATAAATTCTTTATTAACAGCAAAAGAAGACCTTTGTTGAATTATCCGCGAATTATCTATTTGCTTTTTTATGCAATGTTTAAAGAATTGAGCAATCCCATAGTTAAGGTCAGAGAAGCTATGTGTCTATTTTCAAAAAAATTACCTTGCATTACAAAAAGGGAAGTATTTTAGGCTAGTATATGTAGATTTAAAAAAAAAAGTCTACGGTGGTATTTAACATGCTGGTTTGGTGCAAAGTTATCTTC
>JAQQSZ010007285.1:0-13352 GCA_028646595.1 Phalanger gymnotis | reverse complement strand
GCTGGGGCCCTGCTTCCCTCTGCCACTTTGTGGGTTCTGCAGCTCTAGAATTGGTTCAGAGCCATTGTTTTATAGGTTTTTGGAGGGATTTGGTGGGGAGCTCACGCCAGTCACTGCTTCCCAGCCACCATCTTGGCTCTGCCCCTCTATTCATTGATTTCTTAATGTTGACTCATTTTTGCATCCCTGGTATAAATGCAAATTGATCATAATGAATGACTTTTTGAGGATAAATTGATATAATCTTCTTGCCAACATTTAACTCTTTTTAAAAAATAATTGGTCTGTAACTCTTTCTTTGCTTTATCTTCCCCAGTTTAGATATTAATAGACTTTGTCTCAAAGGAGGAATTTGGTAGAGTGCTTTCTTTTTTAATTTTAAGCATAATTTGTGTGATGTGGGTATTAGCAGGTCTTTAAAAAGTTTGATAGAATCAGCCTACAAATCCATCTGGACCTCATTTTTCCTTTATAGCTATTTCAATTTCCTTTTCTGGGATTGGCTTAAGATCTCAATTTGATATTCTATAAATGGTGGTGTTTTATGTATAGAGAAATATAGATATATAGGTATTCCTCCATTTCTCTGAATTCTCAGTTTTCTTGGAGTATTATGTAATAGATTCTAATTTTTCTTTTTATTTCCTCTGGGTTTGTTGTGATTTCACCTTGTTTGTTTTTATTTTGTTAATTTGATTTTCTTTCCACTTTATATTGATTGCCTAAAGATTTACTTATTTTGCTTTATCAATTTAATAGTCATTTTGGTTTCTACTTCATCTGTTTCTAGCATGATTTTCAAGATTCCATCTTTTTTTTTCTTATTTTGGGTTTACTCTTTGGCTTGATAATTTTTTAAATTGTATAATCAGTATGTTAATTCCTTTTTCTATTTTGTTAATGTATCTCATTTATTATTATTATTATTATTATTATTATTAATTTAACTGGATCCCAGAAATTTTGGTATGTTGTCTCATTTCTGGTATGTTTCACATAGTTATTGTTTCTGTGATTTGTTCTTTGACCTATTCGTTATGTAGCACCTCATCATTAATTCTCAATTTAAGTCTGTGTCTTCTCCTTGCTTTACATGAATTACTCTTTTATCATGTCATGATCTATATAGGATATGTTTATTATTTCTGGGTTTTATGCTTATTTGAATTTCTCTCTGCTTTAATAAGTGATTTATTTTAATAAAAGTCCATGTACTGTTGAGAATATATATGTATGTGTGTTTGTTTTTCATACTTTTGTGTTGTTTTCTATACCTTTTTGCATTCCAGTTAATTTTTTTCTTTTGTTAATTTAGATGTTATTTGGTGTATGTATGTTTAACATTGATATTTATTTATTGTCTTTGATTTCTTTAAGCACAATACAAGTTTCTTGTTTGTCTCTATCGATGCTGTTAACTCTTGCTTTTCTAGATTCACCTAATACAAAATGGAGGTTTGAGTTGATAACATTAGAGAAAAAGACAGTCTTGCCCCTTTCGAAGTACTCCTAGAATGCTTCTCCAGTCTAACAATGGCCTTCCAAACATATGCTGACTAGAAATGAACACAAAACTCCAGATGTGTTCTTACCGTGATAGAATTCCTGGTTTGTTTCTTTTGCCATATGAACTACTTTATAATCTAGAGTTAGAAATTCACATGGAGGAAGATACAACAGGAAAATAACATCTATTTTAAGATAAAAATATGAAGTTAAAAAGCTGGGCTTCCCTCCTCTCCTCTTATATAAATCCTACCCTTTTCCTAATTCTTGTACTTTTCCTAATTCTATTTCATCTCTTTCATAAAAAGCCTATTCTTTCATAAAAGCCTATTCAAGGAGTTCTAAATATTGCTTTCTTCCCTTATTTGACCACTTGTGTGATTATTATTTAATCCAAACATTTTGGCCCTAGATTTTGTTTTTCTTGTGTCATTTTTCTGTTGTGTCCAACTCTTCGTGACCCCATTTGGGGTTTTCTTGACAAAGGTAGTGGGATGGTTTGCCATTTCCTTCTCCAGCTCATTTTACAAATAAGGAACTGAAGCAAATAGGGTTAAGTAACTTGCCCAGCCAGTGTCACTCAGCTAATAAATGTCTGAGGCCAGATTTAAACTCAGGTCCTCCTGACTCCAGGACCAGTGCTCTATCTACTACACCACCTAGCTGCCCCATTTGGCCCTAGATTACATAATATTTAGCACTTTTATTATATTTTGCCCTATACTTCAACAATGTAAGCATGCAAGATTTTTTTTGGGAGGGGGGGGTAATAGGTATTCCCTTAAGCAATGCAATTATTCTATAATTTAGGAGTTTTTTTAAATCACTATTGCTGAAAAATTCAACAACCTGTGACCAATATGGTGATAAGCATCCCTTAGCTTACCTAGATTTGTACTTGGACAATAGGTATATCATCTGGGCCCATACTCAAAGCCTTTCCACAATGGTAGGACCTACCAGAGACTGTACTCTGGTAGCATATCCTTGGAGAGCATAGTGCTATCTCTCCGCAATGATGAGGAATAAGAACAAGACCAAAGCCAATGAACTGGTTTTGTATTTTATCTTTCTCAAAATTTTTGCTATTCAATTGTATTTTTTAACTAACAAAAATGATTTTTTTTTCTTTTTCCCATTCTTCCCCTTTGGAAAACAAACAAACCCTTGTCCTATTTTGTACCCTGACATATCATGCTTCATCATCATTGGTCCTCTGGAATTATAGTAATTGTGATAATTATATTCTTCGATTTTTTTCATATGTGTTAGTTATGTCTTCTCAATAGGATTGGATGGTCTTTGACAAGTAGGTTTTATGTTGGGCATCTTTTTTTTCCTATATCTGATAGTGCTTCTAGGTTAAGCTCTTATCATAATGAATACTTACCAAATTGATTCCAATTGAGCAATGAAATTATAACTCTCTAATTGTATTCCAGTATCTAAAGATCTACTGGAGTCTAAGATATTATACATAAGAGAGTGTCTCTTGATTCTCCATCTCGATGTAGTGGAAATTCATTTTGCTTCTTCACAGGCTGAAGGAGGGAGAATATAATTATGTATAAAATGAATCATAACTTGAGCTCAATGAATGTGGCTTTCAACTAAAGAAAATGTCATGTAGCACAATGGGAGATCTCCAGTAAACAAATTAAGATCTGTGGGAAAGCATCTAACTATATGGTAGAGGCCAAATAAGTCACTTCCATTTAGATAGTTGTCTGACATCTTGGTCAGAATGTTGTTCCAATTATTCATGTATTTTTAGAAAGTTGAATATTGAATGTTGGAAATGGAAATGACCTTATAGATCAGCTGCTCCAACCTACAATTTTACAAATGAAGAAGCTGAGGCCCAGAGGACCTGTGTGATGTTTTGTGTACCTCTAGAGAGCAAGAGTAGAATCAGAACTTTTAGATAGAGAACTTGAAGATAAACATCTTGTTAGCTTCCTATTAAAAGGTCTATTCAGTGTGAATGATTTAATTTTCTGCTTTTAGAGCCATATTAAATTATATTGTTTACCAAAACAGTTACTGGTGAATAGAAGTCATTATCAAGGTGAATCTCAGAGGGCAAAAATCCAATTATTTGGTTCTCATCTGCTTAGAGGAAAAATGGTATCTTTCTGTTTAAATTTTTTTCTCTGAAATAATGGAATTTAAACAGAATTAATTTGAGTTAATATTGTTTGTTGGACAAGATATGAGATTGCTCCAATTAGTCTTTTGTTATTCTGAATATCTAAATATAAAGTCTATGATGACTTGAGGTACAATACCAGGACAATTAAAGAAATCAATTTGAGATGAAACAAGGAAAATATACTTATATCCATATTGACTCCTTTTCTGAGAGGGAGTGTGCACCAAAGAATTATAGACTTAGAGCCAGGGGGGACCACCCTTCCTCCAGTCCCCAATTTTGCAGATGGGGAAATTGAGGCACAAGGAGGTTAAGTGACTTGCCCAGGGTCACAAAACTAGTTAAGTGTTCTAAGCAGGACCTAAACCCAAGCCTTCAGTGTCTCCTTAGACCACTGGTTAAGAGACAGGATTTGGAATCAAATGTTCCAAATTTGTCCTGTATCTGCTACTAAATTGCTTGTTTCTGCTCACATCACTATTGTTTATTTTGCCATGTTTTCCCAAGTTGTTCTCATCAGCAAACTGAGAGTTAATAGATGGACATAACTTTCTTTTGAAACTATCATTAATTTACTTAATGTGCTAGGGCTATGGCCAGAAAGAAAAACGTGTATAGGACATTCACAGGAGATGGTCTATGATTTCTAGCAGGTTTCTTTTTTGTTTGTTTAAAATTCTTACTTTTTTATTAGGAACTTTATTATTTGGGAAGCTACATGGCACAGTAGGTAGAGCAATGGCCCAGGAAGATGTCTTCCCAAGTTCAAATCTGAGCTCAGATACAATGCTGGCTGTGTGGTCCTAGACAAGTCACTTAACCCAGTTTGCCTTGGTTTCTCATCTGTAAAATGAGCTGGAGAAGGAAATGGCAAACTAGTCCAGTATCTTTGCCAAGAAAACCCCAAATGGGGTCACAAAGAGTTGGACACAACTGAAACAGCTCAACAACAAATCATTATTTTCCCAGTGATACCACATAGCTACAAATCATGGAATATCACAATCTCAGAAGAGTCGATCTAAGAGGCAACGGAAAAGAGACAAAGAGCAGAGAAAAGCAGACCAGTATATTTCCAATGATGAATTGCTTTCAAGAAATGGCATAAAAGAAATCTTCAAGGACAAATGTGATCAGAAAGGGAGGTGAGCAGGTCACATATTAAGAATAGGCTAACATAAAAATCCTGACTGCTACAACAGGACCCACAAAATGTTAAAAGATTTAGATGGAGAACTTTAGTGTTTTGGTTAGATTTTCTGGGGAGAATTTATAGAATTGCACGGGCATGAACTAATACAGGATGAGAAGTGGTCTTGTTCTACTAGATACCATGGATTATCCACACTGATGAGATCACAGATATTTTTAAAGTATTTTAAAAAGTATATTAAAGGGTCAGCTTTAGAGAGATGCCCACATCTTGGAACTTATCAGTAACTTGGCCAGGTTTACTAGTCAACTCACACTTTTAATTCTCTATGTAAACACACATGCATAATTTCTCTTGAAATCATAGTCACTAGTAATGTGGTTATTACCGGTAATAGCTAGCATTTATATAGCATTTTAAAGTTTGAAAAGTACTTTACAAATACTATCTCATTTGATCCTCACAACAACCCTGCCTGAGAGGCAGGTGCTACTTTTATCCCTATTCTACAAATGAGAAAACTGAGGGAGAGAAGGGTTGAGTGACTAGCTTAAGGTTATACAGCTAGTGCCCAGATTTGAACTAAGGTATTCCTGACTCCAGGTCCAGTACTCTCCACTGCATTGCCTAGCTTTCCATATCCTCAAGGTAGATATGTTGCATACACTTCTATGCATATATACTTTTCCCCTGATAAAAATAAAATAAAATAAAATAAAATAAAAAGATGAGTTTAAATGTAGACTTTTTTTGTTGTTTTATTTAGTCATTGACCTATATAGCAAGTTCTTAATTAAGTCTGTTGATGGATTAAATGATTGGTTATTTCTGGTTTTAGGCTTCTCCTTTACTTAAGTAAGTGCTAATATGATAAAGGAAACTTGGAAAAACCCCAGTAAAGCACAATATGACCGCCTCTCCAAACTGGACAGTTAATAAAGAGACTAACAAAAACAAAACACAAAACTTGCTGCAGTAGTGAAAGAAGAGAATAAAAATCAGTGCTGACTTTACCCACTACAAATCTGTTACCAACTGGGCTCTCATTGCAAAAAGGCAATTCTTTTACATTTCCCTGATTAATTCACTATGCTGCTTGGCACAGCAGCTTTTCCAAACCATTTCATCCTTATCCAAATCTCTCCATAGCTCTCTTCTCTCAGCATCTCAGCTGAAAAAAACTTGAGGACATTTACTGAGCATTCCCTCTTCAAGACATTCCATCTCCCAACTACATTTTCACTAGCTGTTCCTTCCATTCCTAGAATTCTCTCCCCACTCATCTCTACTTCCTGGCTTCTTTCAAGTTTCAGCTAAAATCCCATCTTCTACAAGAAGCCTTTCCCAGTCCCCTTAATTCTAATGTCTTCCTTCTGTTGCTTATTTCCCATTAATCCTATATAATTTTTTTATATAGTTGTTTGCACTTTGTCTCCCTACTAGACTACAAGATCTTTAAAATCAAGGACTGTTTTTGCCTATCTATGCATAGTGCCTGGCACATAGTAGGCACTTAATAAATGCTTTTCAATGAGGAGAAGGAAGAGAAAGTTTTCTGAATATTAATTTCACCTGGTCTTTGGAAGCTGAGTGAAGTTTAAGAAGGAAAAACAAAACCAAACGGGCAATTTTTCAGTAACCCAGAAATAACATGTCATTAATAAATAACAGGGAGGCTTTTTTAAAAAGTTTCCTTCAATAGGGCAAAACACACTAGAATGTAATAAATGTTCCCATGTCATGTTTCATAGTAAATATTTGGAAATACAGAAAATATAGCATGTTATATATTAATATTTATTAATCCTTTCCTCAAATTTGTAAGTATAGCCTGATGCTGACAGTATATTGGATATACCAGATGGGCTGGCCACGTTGCTCGAATGCCAAATGTATACTTGCCAAAAAGACTATTTTATGGAGAACTTACACAGGACAAGTATTCACATGGTCAAAAAAATTATACAAGGACACTCTCAAGGTCTCTCTTAACTTTGGAATTGATTGTGTGACATGGGAGACACTGGCATAGGATCACCCAGCATGGCGTGCCCACATCAGGAAGGCGCTGTGCTCTATGAGCAAAGCAGAATTGAAATAGCTCAAAAGAAACATGAGATAAAAAATTTAGAAAATATAACCCAAATGTTCACAAGGATTATCTGTGCTCAGCCTATGGTAGAGCATTCCAAGCTCATATTGGTCTGATGAGACACAGTCAGACACAGTCAGAAACTTGACTCAAACATGGTGATGTCATTTTGGTCCTCTTGAAGAACAAAGAACAACAAACTTTGGATAATGATTTTTTTTCCAGGCGAATTCCTACTGCTTTCCTTAAACAAAAATTTGTAAATCTACACCACCTCATATACATATACTGACACTGGTTGCACGTCAGTGTGGGATCATTCCGGGAGCATATCTAGGGTATCAAAACAAACAAATAAGTTTTATTTGGTTTGCAAACATCAGCCTCAGCAAGCCTCTTCTACCCAGTATGCTGTGGTGGTCATGTGGCAATGCAGAGCTCATATTTATAACCCTGGAAGGAGAGCATGGATAAACTGACCCTTCATTCTGGATTCTTTGATTTGTCATGCCTCGTGCTACAGGGAAATTTATATAACCATTCACCAGAAGCCTGTCTCTTCAAATAACCTTCTTTTCTACTGCATTTGTCAGGGCCAAGATGCAGTGCTCATTTTTGTAAGCAGTTGGGACAGTAATATTCAACATGTCAAATTGCTTTTCTCTTAGCTTTTTCAATGTCATTCTTCTCCTCCTGTTTGTGTATCAGTTTTTGGGAAACATTATTCTACAATAACACAGTCTTCTCATCTCTGGGCTTGTGTTATATTTTCACAGATTAAATTTCTCTAGACTTGTGTCCTTATAGAACAAAAGCAATTGTGCCAGGTACCTGTCAGGACTCATTCAAGAGTAAGATAAAGGGGCAGGGAAAAAGCAAAGCATGTTCCCAGTAGCTGTACTCTCTGTGATTGTGAACACACTAGTCGGATAATGTGAGTTCAGTTGAAATGGGAAGTCAGAGTCATGTGATGAAGCTGAGCTAAAAGGGTTCCTTGGCTCCTCTGTTCCCCCTCTTAAACTCCTTCTCTACTTCAGTTACATCAAGTGAGAGGCACTTGAACTCGAAGGATTGTGGGGAGCTATTGATGTCATGTGAAACATGAGAACCCACAGGCTGGATCAGAGGCAGAACCTGGTCTCAAAGTAGAAAGAGGGTTTTTCTTGGTGAGGGTGACCTACATTCTCTTACAGAGAAATAGAATCTGAAAACTGACCCTAAAAGTAGGGAGATGCAAGGCATAAACAATTGTAGTGATGACGTTGATTTGTTCTATCCTCAACTTCTGACCTGGCTATCCAGTTATTGGCTGCTAGGTGGCAAGGTGGATAGAGTGCCAGGCCTGTAGTCAGCAAGATATATCTTCCTGAGTTCAAATCTGACCTCATATACTTATTAGCTGTGTGACCCTGGGCAAGTCACCTAACCCTGTTTGTCTTAGTTCTTCATCTGTAAAATAAGCTGGAGAAAGAAATGGTAAACCACTCCAGTATCTTTGCTAAGAAAACCCCAAAGGGGATCACTGAAAGTCGGACATATCCAAAAAGCTGACAAACAACATCCATTTACTGCCCTGGACTCCTGATTGGTGAGAATTCATTATATCTAGCCTGATCCAGACCCAGCACACTTCTCTTGCTCTCTTCGCGCCATGGTGCTGTCGCCTTTCCATCTCTATCCCCAGGAATATTAAATCGGTACTACTATTCATGGAAAGGATGTTATCAATCCGTTCTATATTTCTCTAATTTTCCAGACCAAAATAACCCTCCCTGCCTACCATTCCCTAATGTTGTCTTCCCGTGTTAGAATAGTCTTAAGAATGGGAACTGTTTTGTTTTGAAATTGTCTACCCAGTACTTAAGACAACATGTGGCATAGAGTATGTTTTTTGTTTTGTTTTGCTTTGTTTATTTATTTGGCTCATTGAGACCTTGACAATGCTATAGAATATAGTAAGCCATAGGTGACCACTCTTCCTCATCCAGGATGCAAATAGCTAATGCCTTTTTGGACACAAAAAGAACATCAAAGTTCACAAATTCATAATCATAATATAGTTAGGTAGTCTTTCAAACATATAGTCCTCTTTCTGTATTTTCTGTACTTACCTAGACTTTTAAAATGCTTCACATAAACATTTTTTGCACATAGTTTCTAGTCCACTTGAAATGTGATCATTTCAAATAATACCATAGAAGAGACCCCAGAAGGAAGGCATGTAGTCCAGCCACATCTCAGCATCCTCCCCCTTTAAAACACCCCTAACATGTAGGTGGGTCATTCAGCCTCTTATTGAAGACCTGCAGTGATGAAACATTAGCTACTTCCTTAAGTAGCCCATTTCACTTTGGACAATTCTAATCCGGAGGCAGTTTTTCCTTATGTAATAGCCTGTAACAGTAATTAGTTCATTTTAAGTAAAGGGAGCCATATAATGGCACCTCAGGTCCATGTGCTTCCTTCCTCTGCTGCTTTATGCAATTTCTATTGAACAAAGATTTGAGAGAGCATTCAAAACCTTTCTGAGTCCCTAGTTAGCTGAATCTCTGCCTAAATTTTAGGAATTTTCCTCTCTTTTAATTATATATCTTTAGCTAATTCCTGACCTCAATGAGGTTGAGGCAAAATTCAGGTTGTCTGAAATGTTTGTGTACTTAAGCAGTTAAGTATGTTACAACTATCAAGAGGCCAGCACTGAGAGGGAGAGTCAAGAAAAAAGCTTCTCTTGTCACTCAGTTCTTAAGGAGTCTTCTGCTTCAAGATGACTGTAGGCTTCTCCTTGATCTCTCCCTTCCCTGTCACAGCTCGATCCTGTTTTATCTCTTCCTTCTTGTCAGTTGTGCCTGGCCTCTTGATTGTTTCTGGTTCATCTCTTGATTTCTCCATGCCTTCTTTTCCACTTCCAGACATTTGAAATCTCCCCTCAGTTCTGAACTAGATCCTGCTTTTGTTTGGAAAAGTTCAAATCTTTCTCTTTCAATTAGAAGAGACTTCCTATCTCATTTGCCTGAAATATCTTTGAGTCCAAGAGGTGTGCAGGCCATGATCACATATAATTGATCTGTTTGGCCCTATGAGGTAGAATCCAGAGCAATGGATACAAGTTGCCAAGAAGGATTTCACCTCTATAGAAATAAGGTGAGGGCTCTGTTGAATACCCCACCCCACTTAAAAGTAACTATGGGTAAGAATGACTCGCTTCTTGCCTCTAAGTTTCAATTTCTTCGTCTTTAAATGGGGCAAATAATGCCAGTGGTACTTAGCTCACAGAGATTTTGTGAGACATTTGATTTGACTTGTCACTTGCATAGTAGCACTGATTTACTGGTTCCAAAACTCAGATTAAATGACACCCCCGACTCCATACCTTTCCTGACCTCCCCACCCCATTACTAAGGCCTCTTTTACAAATTACCTTGCATTTATTTTGTCTATATTTTGTATAGACTTAAGTATATGTATGGGGCAGCTAGGTGGCACAATGGATAGAACAGCTAGCCTGGAGTCAGGAAGACTCCTAGTTCAAATCTGGCCTCAGATACTTATTAGCTGTATGACCCTAGCAGGCCACTTAACCCTGTTTGCCTCTGTCTCCTCATCTTTAAAATGAGCTGGAGAAGGAAATGGCAAACCACTCTGGTATCTTTGCCCAAGAAAACTCCAAATGTGGTCACAAAGAGCTGGACATGATTGAAACAACTAAACAACCCAAATATATATGTATGCATATGTGTATATATACTTGTGTGTGTGTCTGTGTATATGTACACATTTCTGGATATGCGTGTAGTCTCATCTCATAGAAGGGCAATAGGATAGAGTTGCCCCATTTGAGGGTAATTTTGAGGGTAAGGACTGTTTCATTTGGGTCTGTGGATTCATTTGGTTAAGCACCAAGAGTGCCTATCATAGTGCTTTTTTATTTAATAAACTTTTGTTGATTAATTGATTTTTGGCCCATCTATACTATCTCTTTTTTGCTTTTCTTCTCAAAAGATAACCTAGCTAAAAATGCCCCCTTTCTCATCTTTAGCATTCATGGCCAGTGTAAGCTTGTTATAAATTTCATCATGCTGTAGTAGGAAGGCCGAATTTATGATCTCAAAAAGGAGCATGTATGTATCTGAATGGTTCGAAATCGTTGGGTATATAGAATTCTCTAAGTAGATAGCATCAGAAAATTTATTCAGGCCCCACAGCAACAAATTAGTGAACTAGCCTCCCCATTCCGATATTGTGATCACAAGCCCAATAAGCCCGCCTCACAAGAGTAGCTAGGAGGCCACAGAGAAGCATGATGGCATAAATCATTTTCACTGGCCTCAAGTCCTTGCTTGAACTCCTGGGTCCACACATGGGTCGGCTCTGCTTTGGCTTCAGCTGTAGCCGTCTCTTAGCTCTCCTCTCCTCGCAGCCAAGCCTCTGGCTTTCTCAAGCCCCACCTCAGTGACCAGAGACCAATTGGCTCCCGAGTTGGCCCCTCTTAAGTCATCAATCTACCTGATAGGGCTTTGGGCCTGGGGCTTAGCACTTAACAGCTGAAAGTATTTTCATGGCAAACAAAAGCCGAACTCCTCAAGGGCACCCTTAAACTAAGTGCTAGGAGCCTATTTTGCCTTAAGGACCCACATGCCATTCTCTATATTCATCCTCGGGTACATACCTTGGCTACCGTCTTCAGAACATGTCTTTTAAGGATTTGAGCTGATAGATGAGTTTCCGTATATATTCGCTATCATTAAAAAAAAATTTACACTGTCCTTAGATGAATAAGCTAATCCATCACAGTATATTTTTTTAAATTTTGCACATCTAAGCAACTGAAAAATCTGACAAAAGCCCAACCACTAATTCATATACATTGGAATTTCCTGGTTCTCTCCCAAGTAATACTAGATTATGTTGCCTTTCATGCCAAGTAGAGGCAAAGCCACAGTGTTCAGCAGTAGGATATTTGCCTAAAGTTGTTTTTCTGGTAGTTTCTGATTTGCACCAGTGAAACACGTCCTTGCCAGAGGATCATATTCATGGTACTGTCAATCATCAGGGGACCTCAGAAGTTCTCTACACTCTTTATTTAACAGATGAGGCAGCTGAGGACCAGACTGATTACCTAACTGGCCAAGGGCATATGGCTAATTGATGGCAGAGGTGGGATTTGGGCACAGGTCCTTGGAGAGCAAAACCAATGCTCTTTCTGCTACCTTTCCACACTGATAAAATCATAGGTTTATACTAAAATATTTTTAAATGCTCACTATGAATATCCTTTCTTCAATTCATCTATGATCTAGGGATCTATGATTTTAGCAATGTGAGACTGCTACAAATCATTACCTTACCAGAGCTGTGTGTGTGTGCGTGTGCACGTGTGTGTGTTTGTGATTGAGAGAAATATTATTATTCAGTAGTAATAGGAATAGTGGTGGTGGTAGTAGTAGCAGTAACAGAAGCAGCAGCAGCTTGTTGTTGTTGTCTTTTGTCCTTCATCCTAGAAGAGGACGATGGCATCAGGAAGGTGATGCCATGACTTGCAACAGAATTGGATTTAAGTGAGAGAGGGCTGTGCTAAGTCACCAGCCTCACTTTTTCCTCTGGAGCCATCTGGGTCCAGTGGCAAGACATAGATCAGGGCAACTGGAGATGCCCCCAGCAGCAGCAGCGTATTAACAATAATAGTAATAATTTGTTATTGTTCAGTCATGTCCAACTCTGTTACCACATTTGGGGTTTTCTTGGCAAAGATACTAGATTTGTTTGTCATTTCTCTCCCCGCTTATTTTACAGTTGAGGAAACTGAGGAAAACAGGGTTAAGTGACTTGCTCAGGGTCACGCAGCTAGTAAATGTCTGAGGCCGGATTTGAACTGGCATCTTCCTGACTCCAGGCCCAGCACTCTACCCACTGTGCCACCTAGCTGCCCACAATAGTAGTAAAGGCTAACATTTAAATAGAGAGACCTCTAGGCAGTAGAGTGCTAAGTTATAAAGAACTCAGTGTAAGTCCTGTCTCAGATATTTACTAGCTGGGTGACCCTGGGACAAGTAACGTAACTTCAGTTTTAATATCCTCCCCTGTAAAATAGGAATAATTATAGCACCTACCTGACAGGGTTGTTGGAACGATCAAATGGGATCATATGTAAAGTGATTTGCAAATCTTAAAGTGATGCACTTACTAGCTATAATGATGATGATGACCCATACTGGCCTTCAGACAGATATACAGGGGTATAGTCTCCCATTAGGCCCCAACGAGAAGCTTGCACTCCATTTGCATAATCTTTGAGAAACAAGGCTTCCCTCCATCTCACCATGAAGACCTTGAAACAGGACTTTGGGTCTCAGAGTAGTAGCAGTAGTATGTCCACCAAAGTACTCATTGAATATCATCGCTCTCATGTAGGTGACATAAACTTTTATTGAAATCACCATTTATGTAAAATA
>JAQQSZ010007284.1:0-13352 GCA_028646595.1 Phalanger gymnotis | reverse complement strand
GGGGGGGGGAGGAAATGGGGAGAAAATTTGTAATTCAAACGCCTGTGAAAATCAATGCTGAAAACCAAACATGTCAAAAATAAATTTAAAAATGTGAAAAAAAAAAGATAGCAGGAAAAGAGATACCTTTCACAATAATGGATAAGGGAAGTCATTACCAAATGAGTGGTAGAGAAGATCATAGGAAATAAAATATACAATTTTGATCATAAAAATTTAAAAGCTTTTGTACAAATAAAATAAATAAAGCTAAAGTTGAACGTGAAACAGTTAAACTTGGGGGGGAAATTAACATAAATTTCCCTGATAAAAGGTCTAACACAGAGGATATACAGGGAACTTATTAAATATGTAACAAAAGCCATTCCCCAGTAGATAAATGGTCAAAGCACATGAACAGGCAGTTTTTAAAAGAAGAAAGCAAACTATCAACAACCACATTAAAACACACACACACACACACACACACCAGATAATAATAATAGTAACAACGATGATGATGGTAACAATAAAAAGTTAAAACAAATTTGAGATTCCATCTCATATCCATCAGGTCAGCAAAGATGAAAAAATAAGGAAAATTACAATTATTAGAGGGCTGGAGGGAGGATAGGTACACTAATCCACTATTAGTGGAGGAAGGAATTGGTACAATCATTTTGGAAAGCAATTTCTAGCTATATTCAAAAAGTCTCTAAATTATGTATAACTTTTGAGTAAATAATACCCCTAGTAGTCCTCTAAGAGATAAAAGAAAGAAAGGACCCAATATGTACAAAACTTTTTGTAGCAGGACTTCTCACAGCAAAGGGGGAATGGTAAGACAGATTCTGGTATATTAATGACTGCATTCGCTTTTCCAGAGCCAAGACAGGTACTTTTCCTCTACAGGGATAGGGGTCCTCCTGAAGAGTCATGATATCTTTCTCTCAAATTTTTGTCTTGAGGCCCTATTCCAGTGTGTTTCCCCTTACTGTGAGCAGCTCATAATTAATACCCCTGTCTTATTTAACCAATTAACATTACTTAGCTTTAAAAGAGATATTTATTGAGAAGATATAGCAAGAAGAAAAGTACAAATATTCCCCTCAACACTTTGGGGCACACTATCCCCTATATAACCTTGGCCTATGGGGAGAGTAAGTTCAAACCTAACATATTTTATACGTAGCCTCAATTCAACCAAGTTCGCTTTCAAATGCAGCATGCTACTGGATGAGTGCTTGTTATAGCTATCTCTGGGTTGGGTCAAGCAAGTACATCTTATCTCACTGTCAAGCTTCTGGTAAATTTCTGGTTCCCAGACTTCTAATGACTTGAAATCCTGACCTTTTAAAGCTTACAGGATTATAGCCATCTCCAATATCCTCCACCTAAAAGAAGAAAGACAAAAGTATGAAGAAACAGAACCATGTGCTCATGGGCCACACCATGGCAGCCTTCATAGGGAGATAAAAATCTGCCACCTTTCTTCCCCAAAACCTTAGCCCTTGTCTCCTCACAGACAAGGACTACACACATCTTATTGGAGGAGAAAAAGCTAGATCCAAGACAAGAGACTGATCCTAGACAAATGCCTTCTAAATGTAGCCCAGTTCTAGCTGTGGAGCCAATCAGCAGCATATTTCCTCATCATATGGTTAGACCAGAACCACATACAGAACATCTGAATGTGTTCTAGATTGGGAAGTAATATACTTCTACTATATGTCATCAAGCCTTGCCAGAAGCAGGTTTCCCAGACCCTTCCCCATGGGGGGCAGCATCAGCCTCCACTGCCATCCCCCCTATAATGATATATGACTATAATTGGAAATCATTGCACAGTAAAAAACGATATTGTATGATCTGATGCAGAATGAAATGGGCAGAACTAGGGGTGAATTCTAAACAATGACTACATTAATTTAACAGAAAGCAACTTTGAAATACGTGAGAACTCTGATCGATTTAATGACCACCTTCAACACAGACCACTGATGATGAAGAATGCTTCCCACCTATTGAAAGTGAGGTGATTCACCGCAGGTAAAGAGTAAAGTACACATCTGGGATCTGTCTACTAAGTGGATTTCTTTTCCTTGACTATATTAACCTATTACAAGAGAACATTATTTTATTTTATTTTACTTTATTTTATGTAGGGGTGGAATATGTGGGTGGCAGTGATAATATTCCAGAAAAAAAGAAAAGAAAGAAAATACGACAATGATTTTTTCAATGTATAAAATGAACATAAGGCTGATCAGAGGATAATACAGATAAGCAGGACCACTTTGGAATTAATGTGTTGAATTTAGTATATACATTTTTAAAAAGCAAACCAAAGTAAACCGTATATAATAGAGAGTTGTGGTTTCATATCTAATCCTCTTTTTCTGTTCTTTGTTGGTATTTGTCAAGCTCAGAATAAACATTAATGTGTTTAAATCTATGATGTGTGCATATAAAAATATAGGCACATCACATACATTTCCACATTATATCTATGTATATGTACACACATACATAGGTTTACGTACAAACAAGTATAGGTTTACAACATATGAACTTATCCATATATCATACATATGCATACTTGTACACATAACCTATATATACATATATACAAATTCATTTCAAACACATCTTGTGCAACTACACATATGTTGCAAGTGTATACATATACAGAAATAGCCCATATTGCACATACGCTTACATCTCTGTTTATGTACATATCCATCTATGTATGTATGCACATTTACAAATGCCACACATGCATGTATATATGTAAACCACTCATACCACATGTATATCTCCAAATATGTATTTGTCTATATACATTTGTCATATACATATGTACACACATGCATATGAATGAAGTACAATGCGTGCATACATGTGTGTATGTAATTGTGCATGTACACATACATGTACATATATAATGTATACACACATAAAAATGTGTGGGTTTAGCGGCAAATTTTTATTCCAGGTACAAACTAGGGGTAACTTAAAACCCCATTCACTTTCCAGAGTGTAATCTAGCCTGCTCTGTTCCTTCTAATCAATCCTGGGTCTAGTTTCTTATCCATCTGTAGCATCTAACTGCAACATACAGGCACTGACGGATGATTTTTATGGGATGTTCGTTCACCTGCTTGTTGTCATCCAGACACCAGGTATTTTTCATCACGTGCTTCTTCCTCCGTAGCAGTCAGGCTGAGTTCTTTCGAATGATTATAGATCTCATTTACGAGGACCCTCTGCAGTGATATGGGGCTTGGTCCCATCAGCATAATGTCATTCACAAACAGAAGAACCTAGAGAATGTCACTATCTGCCGGGAATCTTTTTCTTGGGATTCTGTTCTGGACATCCTAAATGATAGCAGCAAATACCTCTGGCAAGCACGCCTCCCTGTTTTATGCCACAATTGAAATTAAACACTTAATTAATCAATACGTGTTAAATATCTACGATGTGTCAGGCACTGCTCTGGGTGCTTGCGATACTAAGACAGAATGACGCAATCCTTGACTTTTCATATGTAAATACACATATATGTGTCTCTAATACAGTATAATTTCAAGAGAGAAGGTATTAGGACCAAACATTTGTTAAATACCTATCATGTGCTTTGAAACTGTATTAACCATTTTGCAAATATCTCATTCGCTCCTTACAGCCGTGGGTTGGAGGTGCTGTTACTATCTTCATTTTACATTTAAAGAAAGTGACTTGAACAAGATCACACAGCTAGTTAGTGCCTGAGGCTAGATTTGAACTCAGGTCTTCCTGATTCCTGACCCGGAACTCTATACTATGTGTCTATATATACACACACATAGATTTATATATAAACACATATAGGTTTACAACATATAATTATTTATATACATATACATATATGTGCACACATTTCTGCCTCTGATCAGGAAAGATTGCATGCAGAAGGGAATGCTTAAGCTGAGTCTTGAAGGCAATAAAAGTACGCAGGGTTGGAGGATAGCCAGGGCAAAGCTATGCAGCTGGGGTGATAAATGTCATGTGCAATTGTTAACTAAAGGATCATTGGACACCCATCATATCTCCTGTTACGTCTCTCAAAACATCAGGTATCGTTTTAACACGTGCATGGAAGGCGTCTTGTTGGAGTAAAGTCTTTGTGATGACATTGTATTCTGATAAATCAAATATTTTCTTTAAAAGATATATTCTCTGAATCTTAGGCTCCATTAGATAATTGTAAGGATGGGATCTCTTGGAGAAAACAGCATCCAAAAGCTTGCCTGTTCCCTTCTCACACACTCATCAAGGGTGCCCCTTATCCATGTGTAGTCTTTTCATAAGGATTTCATACCAATGAGAAAAGAGGCATGTGGGCTGACAACGAATGATCTCATCAGCTGTCCTGGGTCCAAGGATCATCTCCATGCAGCTGACTTGCAGATCTACGTATCTAGTCCTAATCTCTCTCTAGAGTTTGATTCTAGTAGCACCGTTTCCATCTTGACATCCTATACTTATCTCAAACAACATATCCTAAGGAGGACTTAATATCTTTCCCATCAAATCCGCCCCTCTTCTGAACCTCTGAGTTGTTGTAAAGACACCACGTCATTCCAGTCACTGAATTTCACAACCTCCCTGTCACCTTAGATTTCTCGTTCTTACCCTACATAGCCATTTAGTTGCTAGATCTTGTCATTTCTTTCTCCACAACATCTTTCAGATACCTACCCTCTTCTGTACTCACAAAACCAGCACCCTAGTTTACCTTCTTTACCTCTTAGTACAATTTAGTTATTTTTCAGTGGTTCAGTAGTTATTTTTAACTCAATAGTTATTTTTCAGTTGACTGTGACCCCATTTGGGGTTTTCTTGGCAGAGATAATGGAGTGGTTTGCCATTCCCTTCTCCAGCTCATTTTACAGATAAGGAAACTGAGGCAAACGGGGTAAGTGACTTGCCCAGGGTCATACAGCTAGGATGCATCTGAGGCCAGATTTGAGCTCACAAAGATATGTCTTCCTGACTGAGGGCCCAGCATTCTATCCATTGCATCACCAAGCTGCCCCTTTATTGTAATAGCCTCTTAATTAGTTTCTGCCTCAATTCTCCACCCCCTCCAAACCATCCTCCATGCAAATGCCAAAGGGATTTTACTAACGGGTAGATTTGACCATGTCACCCTCACCTCCATAAACTCTAGAATTTCCCCATCATCACTAGGATCAAATATGCACTCCTTTATTTGTCATTTAAAGTTTTTATTTCTAGCCCGATTGCTTATTATCTTATTTCTAGTCTTACTAAACATTATGCTCCTTCTACTCAATCGATGATCCAGCCACATTGGTCTAATTAGGTTCCTTGTAGAAAACACTTTGTGCTGGATGCTTTCAAGTCTGGTATGCACAATGCCAAGCACTTAGTAAACGCTTGATCAATTCTAATTGACTGAGGTACAGATAGATGGATAAATTGATTTTTAATGCTTTTTCTATTTTCTCAGAGAATCTAAATGTGATGGTTCTAACATGATTGATAGAAAAAAAAGTTGTGTGTAGAAATCTTCATGGATCATCATCATCATCGTCATTATTATTAATTATTATTATTTTGGTTGCCTGTTCAGTTTAATCATTAAGTATTCTTCCGAAAATCCATCTTACTTTAATCTCTCCCCAAACTTGCTATAAACTTGATTTCCCTGCACTCTGTCTTGTTACTTGATAAGTTAATGTTGCTTATAATTCTTCACCACATTCCTCCCTGAGATTTTGCAAATAAATTTATATTCTAAACTTGTGTGATCTTGGATTACCATATGTTTCTGCTTAACACAATGGGAAAAAGAGTGTTTGCTGAAAGGGTTTCTAGACTCTTTTGGCTTCTTCGTGGTGGCAATTCACTTAGTGAATTGGAGACGAGAGAGTGATATTCTGCATTAATGCCTGTCCTTTGTCAAAGTTTCGTTTTTCAGGATCGGTGATTTGGTAAATCTAATCAGGCTGGATTTGCCTCAGTTGTACGCCATACCTTTTCATTTCTATTTTTTCTTCTCATCTCTTGTTGGCATTGATCTTTGCTCTAACAAGTTGATCGTCTGATTGTACAGACTACTGATAAGGAAATGACTACTGTATAGGTAATCAGTCACTTCCTGCCTGCTAGAATAGTCAATTTCAGTGTGTGTGTGTGTGTGTGTGTGTGTGTGTGTGTGTTGGGGCAATTAGGGGGCATAGCGGATAAAGTTAGGAAGACTCGTCTTCCTGACTTCAAATCTGGCCTCAGACGCCGTGTGACCCTGGACAAGTCACTTAACCCTGTTTGCCTCAGTTTCCTCTTCTGTAAAATGAGCTGGAGAAAGGAATGACAAACCACTTCAGTTGCTTTGCCAAGAAAACCCCGAATGGGGTCACAAAGAATTGGACACAACTGAAATGACTGAACAATCACAAAGCGTATGTGTGTTACACTATTTAGTGATGGCCATATCAGGACCCTCCCAAAGAGCCAAGGCTCTGAAGGAACAGACAATGAATCGACACCACGGCGGATTTATGGATTAACTCTAATTTCATTCATTTTGCACATCTTTACATTTGATCTTCACATCACCATTAACAGGTAAGCAGGACAGCTAGTAGCCTCATTTCGCAGCTAGTAAGTCTTCGAGCCAGAACTGAGCTCTAATGTGATGGCTCAAAGTCAGGGGCTCCTGCTACGCAGCAGGTAGTTGGTGATGGTCAATGTGGTGTTAATGAGAATACATTTATATAGCACCAGATTTTGTAAAACAACCCTCCTAGGCAGATAGGGCAAATATAATGAAGCCCATTTTACAGCAGAGGAAACAGAGGGCTAAAGGAATTGAGTGACTTTCTAGAATCTCATTGATACTCGCTGTTTGAGGCTAGACTCAGACCTGGATCTTCTAACTTCAAGTCTGGGACATTCCCCGCTGTGCTATGACCTTGTAGCCAACCTTGCCTGGGATCAGCCACCTGGAATGAAGGGACTGGAATACCAGCACAATCAGGGAACTGCAGGGTGGATTGCCCCTTTCAAGCTTTAAGCACAGGTAGAAATGCTTGCTCACTCCTGGGACCACCCACACTTGGAGCTGTTACCTTTTCACATTCCTAAGTCAGAACTACTCTTCTTTTATCCCCTTGTTAGAACAGAGGACCCAGAGGCATCTAGATGGCATGGTTGAAAGAGCATTGGCCCTTGAGTCAAGAGGACCTGAGTTCAAATCCAGCCTCAGATACTTACTAGCTGTGTGACTCTGGGCAAGTCACCTAACCCCCATCGCCCCCCCCCAATAAAGAAGACTCAGACCTCATCTAATTCCTCTATTGAATTTAAGACAAGGGTATATGTCTCTAAGTCTGGGGAGTGACAGCTAAAGCTTGCTTCGTAGAGTTGGGTTAGGGGTTTTCCAGTAGCTTTTGAACAAGGTTCAGAAACCACTGCAACCAGTGACATCCCCCTCATTCTGGGCTAACAAAAGGAAGTGGCCAAACCAGACTGACTAAGACAGAAACTCTGAAAGATGGTGGAGGAGGCGGGGGTGGCAGGGGTGGGGGGAGGGGGAGAACAGAGAATGCTGAGGTGTCAAGCCTAGCCTCATTTCTGTTGCATGGGGCTTTTAGACTGGCCCAGAACTCTAGTTTTTGTCACCTCTGCTACTGGGGCTGCGTCTCTGCTCTGCTCACAAGTCACCCCATAACACCATCGTTGGTTAAATCCAGGTGTTTTCCCACAGGAAACATAAGCAGCACATACCCAAGTGTTCTGCGACAGGCCTTTGAGGCTGGAATATGAACCTCCGCCCATCATTACCATCTGAACTCTCCTGTTGGCTGATTAGGTCCTGTGATTGGAGCATGGGGTTAACGAGGCTATGGTTGTGTTTGATATCCAGATGGTGCTTTTCCTCTGCTCTGTGACTGCAAAAGCTCTTCTCACCTCATCCAACCATCTGCTATATTCAGTAGGCAGGGTGCTTGGGCTGTGGGGTCAGGAAGGCAGCAGCTCCTACCAATAGTCTGAAGGTAGCAGTTTCTCTCCTACTTTGAAGCAGCCTCTAGACAGCTTATAGAAAAAACCTTTCATTGAAGGTTTTCTAAACTGGCTGTGATGTTGTAGTTGTAGAGAAGGAAAAGTTAGAAGGAACAAGAATAATATAGTGAGCAAGTCCGAGAGATCTTGTCTTGGCAGATGTGTAGCCCCGGGGTATCTGGTCACTTGTTGGGCTTTCTTTATATGTCTATCAGTATCCCCTGTGTTGGCTATGTCCCCAGAATCGATCTGGCACAGCTGGGAGGTAGCAAGACCCACCACCACCTTTCCTTTCTCCCTTAGCTTCCCCAATCCTATTCAAGATGGTGGGCAGGGGAAGACCCACCACCATCAGGAGAACCTTTTTACCCCCTTCTAACCTTGCCTCTCTCCCTTAGTGTCCTCAGTCTTATTCAAGTTGGCAGAAGGGCAGGGGAAGACCCAACACCACCAGAGGTGCCTTCCTTCCTGACTTGTCTAACCCTTATCCTCTGCCATCGCCTGCCCAGTCACCATCTGTGTTGCCTGCTCACATAACTTGGATGAGACAGGAGTCATTGACTCTATTCCTTCCCATGAGATGGAAGACAACTAGGGACATCAGCCCTGTCTCCCTGACTCCTATGGTACTCCAGGTTTTACCATCTACTCCATGCTTATTTATATCTCCCAAACCCTGGCATCTGACCTGCTGGAACCTGGGACCTTAATATCCATCTTGCCACAAACCACAAGGACTTCTGGGCCTTTCCATCTGCCCTGAAGCTCTCCTTTTTACGTGTTGTATCTCCTATAGGGAATGTGAACATGATAGCAGGGAATGTTTTCATTTTTCTATTTATGTCCCCAGTGCTTTCTAATAAATGTTTTTTTTTTTCATTGATTCATTTCTTGGGTAAAGTCTTATGCAGCACTACAGAATCATAGAATCTCAGGGCTAGAAGGAGCTTTGGAGGCCATGTAGTTCAACAACTGGTTCTCTGGTCTTGGCTTAAACACTTGACTTAAAGACCTCTAATCCTGAGAAATCCACTAAATCCCAAGGCAGACAATTCAATGGTTAGTCAGTTCATTTTGAGGAGTTTTTCTTTATGTAGAGCTGGAATCTGCCTTACAGAACCTTCTACTTCTTTCTCCTATTTGTGTTTTCTGAGCCCACCTAGAACAAGTCTATTTTTCCTTTTACATGGCATCTTCTCAGATTCTCAAATTCAGAGCTATCACATGTCTCCTAAATCTTCATTGTTGGTGGCTGAACATTCCCAGTTCCCTCAACCCATCCCAGGACTGAATGGTTTCTAGTTCCCTTGTCAACTTGTTCACTCCCTTGTGGCCTGACCCAGCTGGACTGCAAGCTGCTTGAGATCTAGGCACAACAAAACACCAGAGAACCTTGCAATGGTGACTCTGTCCCAAGGTCAGTAAGAGCCTCGGAAGGCAAGGGTTCCTCACACCACTTCACCATTACGCATGTTCCATTTCTCATAAGACTCCAAGTCAGGCTTTGCTTTTATTTTCTCCTTTAAATTGTTGGCCCTATCCCTCCAATTCTTTCTGACCCAGCTGCCAAGTCCCAGCTAGGGCTAGGAAGCCCTCTTCCCCACAGCTGTGACTGCTCCTTAGTTGTGTAGTTCCTACTCCTTCCTCTCACTGTCTCTTGTAGCCTGTGTGTGTCCTTTGAAGAACTTCCGACTTGAGATTGGATTCTCGGAAGATGGCAGAGTAAGTCAGAAAATTCCAACCTCTCAAGATTTCCCCCCACAAAAGAGTTAAAATAGCACCTTAGGGAGAAGAAAGTGTGGGTGGAGACAAGAATAGGGGCACGTCTTCCTGGGATAATTTGACAAGACAAGAATAGGGGCAACGTCTTCCTGGGATAATTTGAGAAGATCTAAAGAAAAATCTCAGGATGAGGTTTGGTCCCCACAAAGAATAAACACCTCCAGGCTGGGATCTGCTTAAACAACAAGAGGAAAGTCTTTGAGGTTAGTTGCTTTGAAAGGCTGCCTTGTCCCCAGCCGCAGGAACTTTTCACCCCAGGATAGTGAGGGAGTTGGGTGTTTGAGCCCAAGAAGATTGAGGGAACCTCTGCTGATGAGGAATGGCCAGACCCAGGTGTGCTGCAAAGAGCAGTGGGGGTGAGAAGGAACCAGCACATGCCCGGTGAGTGCAGAAGCAGTGGGGCAGAAAGCCTTTGGCTGTGGGCACTTATAGGGGGTTGGAGGTTTAGCTTTGGTTTCAGGCTAGAGGGGAGAACAGAAAATCTGGAGCAAGAGGCACCATTTCCCATAACCCAGGACTAGAGGTGATTACAAAAATTAAGCTATTACCACAAAAAATACACAGGCAGAGGAGAAAGAATCCAACCATAGAAACCTATTATGGGAATAGAGATCACCAGAGTTCATCTTCAGAGGAGGATACTGAAGTAAATAAACTCCCAAAGAGCAATGTCAAATTGTCACCTGCCCAAAAAGAATTTATAGAAGATCTTTAAAAAAGACTAGAAATCAAATGACAGAGATGGAGGAAAAACTAAAAACAAATAAAAATAAATATAATCCAAGAAAAATAAGAAGGTTGTGAAAAGAAAGCCAACCAGTTAGAAAAGGAGAGCCAGAATGTCCAGGAGGAAAATGACTCCTTGAAAATTAGAATTGCCAAAGTGAAGTCAGCAAAATTATAAGAGATCAAGAAATAATTAAACAAAACACAAATAATGAAAAAATAGAAGAGAAAGCAAAACATCTTATAAGAAAAACAACAGATTGGGACAATAGATCAGGAAGAGAAAATATAAAAATAATCGGAGTAACTGAAAGTTATGATCGAAAAAAGAAACTTGATACAATAACACAAGACATAATTAAAGAAGATTGTCTTTAAGCATTAGAATAAGGCAGAGAAGTAGAAATGGAAAAAAAATCCATGGATCACCACTTGAAAGATATCCTATGAGGAAAACTCATAGGAATATCATAGTCAAATTCCGAAACCCCCAGTTCAAGGATAAAATATTAAAAACATCAAGATTAAAACAATTTAAATATGAAGGTGCCACAATTAGAAGTACACAACACCTAGCATCAGAGACATTAAAGGACCTCAGGTCTTGGAATATATTATATCGAAAAGCAAAAGAACTGGGACTGTGGCCAAAAATATCATACCCTGCAAAGTTAAATATTATCATGGATGAAAAAAATGTACATTTGATAAACTCATAGACTTTCAAGATTTTGTTAAAAAAAAATCCTGAACTTAATAGAAGATTTGACATACAAGAACCAAGAGAAACATAAGATACATACTAAAGAGTGATTATAAGGGATTCATAAGGACAGACTGTTTACCTTTTATATATGTAAAATGTAAAATGTATATCTAAGATTCATATTAATAATTGGCGATCTCATAAGAAAAATTGGGGTAAACCTGACTATGATATGAATTTAAAAAGTAAAACCATGGGGGAGGAGGGCTGGTAGTTCTGGCAACCTACTTTCATCGGGAATGGGTTAAGAGGGAACAATACATATATATTTAGAAGAGTATAAAAGTCTTCTAAATTTAGAAGAAAAAACTGGTAGATGTATAGGGAGGGGGGAGAGGACAAGGGAGGGATATTTAGAGGAGAGAATGAGGGAATAGAAAAAAGGGGGTATAGAAGGATGTTCAGATTTATGGGAATGGGAGGATAGGGGAGGGATTCTTGGAGGGAGGTAGGCAAGTAATAGGAGGGCAAGGTAGTGGGTAGAGGTTAAGTAGAGTCAGGAGGGACAGGAAACAACAGATATGGAGAAACATAAAAACAAAAATCAGGAGCAGAGTATGTTTGGGAAGGTATGTCTATGTATGTATTATATATCTATAGGGATAAAGAAACATATCTAAACTTTATTGTAGTCTTCTGGGGGAATGGGGGGAGGAAAAAAAGATCAAAGTTAAAAAGTGCACAGCAGAGAACAAAAGAAAACTCACAAGGAAGCAAAGAAAAGATGGACAATTCTCAACACAAGTTATATTATTTATCATACAGGCTTTCTTGAAATGAAAATTTATTGTTACATACTTTGAATCCTTTCCTATGTTCTGCTATGCACATGACATGCTTTTTTTTTCCTTTCTTCCTTTGTATTTAAGTATCAATATTTAAGTTTATGATGTGTTTTGTTTCTTTTCTTTATTCTGTATTTGTTCCGGCCTCTGAGTCTAAAATAAAATTTAAAGAAATGCAAAAAAAAAAAAAAAAAGACTCCTGACTTAAGCCTTCTTTCTGGCTGAAAAGCCATGCTATTGTGAGAAATAATGCTCATCTTTCTATACTATAAATCCTAGGCAATCAGTCAGTTCTCAAACCTCTATTACACACACATACACACACACACATATGTACACAAGTACACAGAAGCCCGTATACCCATGCTTTATATACAAATAAACACACATTGGGGTTATTGGTCTCTTCTTTAGTGGTAAGCCTGTGCAATCCCAAAAGTTTGCATCCTATTAAACTAAAAGCAGCAGTTTGCTGGTAAATGTGCTGGTATTCTCAGAAGAAAAAAAAAGTACACCCAACATACTTTCAAGTTTAATTTGCATTACTGACATTTTCACCACTACTTTCTTAAGTCTAGAAAATCAACAAAACAATAAATCAAGCCCTGATTTGTAGCATGTGTTGCTTTCCAAGCTACAAATATTCACACTGAAAATTTAACAACCATCCTTGTGAGTTTGGTATAAGCTGCCTTCAGCATATGCTTCACCCTAGGTGAATCTAAAATGTCTTCCAGATCTATATCCTAGGATTCTGTGAGCAATGAGCAAGTTGTATACAGGAGTGTGCTGAAGCCAACTCAAACTAGCTCATAGGGTTCAATTGCTAAAATTTTAGTGCGAATATTTATATCTTAGAAATTGGCCGACACCAAATCAGGACTTTATTTATTTATTTATTTTCTTGAATGGACTTATGAAAGCAAGGGAGAAAATGTTAATAATGCAAATTAAACTTATAAGTATGCCATACATCCCTCCCCCTCCCCAAAAGCTGGTAGTTAAATATTTGTGAATACACCATTGACAATAACCATGTGAGTAGAGAGAAGGGAATGGATACAAGAATATATATTAAAAACAAATGGTGGGGGCGGAGCCAAGATGGAGACTGGAAAGCAGTAACTGGCGTGAGCTCCCCTCCAAGTCCCTCCAAAAACCTATGAAAAAATGGCTCTGAATCAATTCTAGAACTACAGAACCCACAAAGGGGCAGAGGGAAGCAGGACTCCAGCCCAGGT
>JAQQSZ010007283.1:0-13352 GCA_028646595.1 Phalanger gymnotis | reverse complement strand
GAAGACAATGTGAAATATCTCATTGGAAAAACCACTGACCTGGAGAATAGATTCAGGAGGGATCATTTGAAAATTATTGGACCACCTAAAAGCCATGATCAAAAAAGATCCTAGATATCATCTTTCAAGAAATTATCAAGGAGAACTGCCCTGATATTCTAGAGCCAGAGGGCAAAATAGAAATTGAAAGAATCCACCAATGGCCTCCTGAAAAAGATCCCAAAAAGAAAACTCCTAGGAACGTTGTTGCCAAATTCCAGAGCTCCCAGATCAAGGAGAAAATACTACAAGAATCCAGAAAGAAACAATTTGAGTATTGTGGCAATACAATCAGGATAACACAAGACCTAGCAGCTTCTACATTAAGGGATTGAAGGGCTTAGAATATGGTATTCTGGAGGTCAATGGAGCTAGGATTCAAACCAAGAATCACCTACCCAGAAAAACTGAGTATCATGCTCCAAGGCAAAATATGGATTTTAAATAAAATAGAGGACTTTCAAGCTTTCTCAGTGAAAAGACCAGAGCTGAATAGAAAATTTGACTTTCAAACACAAGAATCAAGAGAAGCATGAAAAGGTAAACAAGAAAGAGAAATCATAAGTGACTTACTAAAGTGGAACTGTTTTGTTTGCATTCCTACATGGAAAGGTGATGGGTATAATTCATGAGACCTCAGTGTTAGGGTAGCTGAAGGGAATATACATACATACATACATATATATATACACACACACACACATATATATATATGTTTATACATATATGTGTTTGTATATTTATGTATATAGACAGAGGGCACAGGGTGAGTGGAATTTGAAGGGATGATATCTAAAAAAAATCAAATTAAGGAATGAGAGAGAAATATATTGAGAGAGGGAGAAAGGTAGAGATAGAATGGGGTACATTATCTCACATAAAAGTGGCAAGAAAAAGCAGTTCCATAAGAAGGAAAGAGGGGGCAGGTGAGGGGGAATGAGTGAGTCTTGCTCTCATCAGATTTGACCTGAGGAGGGAATAACATACACACTCAATTGGGCATCTTACCCCACAGGAAAGAAGGAGGAAGGGGATAAAAAAAGGGGGGATGATAGAAGGGAGGGTTGATGGGGGAGGAGGTAATCAAAAGCAAACACTTTCAAAAAGGGACAATGTCAAGGAAGAAAATTGAACAAAGGGGTATAGGATAGGAAGGAACAAAGTATAGTTAGTCTTTCACAACATGAGCATAGTTGAAGGGTTTTACATAATGATACACATGTGGCCTGTGTTGAATTGCTTGCCTTTTAGGGAGCGTAGGTGGGGAGGGAAAAGGGGAGAGAATTTGGAACTCAAACTTTTAAAAGCATATGTTCAAAAAAGTTTTTGCATGCAACTAGGCAATAAAATATACAGGCAATGGGGCATAGAAATCTATCTTGCCCTACAAGAAAGTAAGGGAAAAGGGGATAGTGGGTGTGGGGTGACAGAAGGGAGGGCTGACTGGGGAATGGGGCAATCAGAATATATACCATCTTGGAGTGGGGGGAGGGTAGAAATGGGGAGAAAATTTGTAATTCAAACTCTTGTGAAAATCAATGCTGAAAACTAAATATATTAAATAAATAAATTAAAAAAATTGGAGAGGAAAAACTAAGGCAGTGTGAAATAATCATTTTTTACTATAATATAAAATTGAATGCATAGCCCATTAAGCTATCCTATCACTACTACTACTACTACTACTGCTGCTGCTGCTGCTGCTGCTGCTGCTGCTACTACTACTACTACTACTACTATGACAACAGCAACGACTACTACTACTACATATTAATAAAATGCTTTAAGGCTTCCAAAATATTTTATAAATATTTTCTCATTCTGTTCTGACAATACCCCTGGAAGGTAGGTACTATTATTGTTCTTATTTTTACAGATGAGAAAGCTGAGACATGTGGAGGTAAAGTAATTTGTCCAGGATCACACACCACGCTATCTTCAACACTCACTGCATTTGGATAATTTTTTGTCCCAGAACTGAACAGGAGGAAGGAAGTGAGCTAGATCGCTTTTGGGGAATTTTTATGATAGTTTCAATGGCCACATTTGGCTCCCGGAATCAAAACTCCACATTCTTAGCACAATATTTTTCTGGTCGTGCTATATCTCTACCAATCATAGAACACCACTATTTCTAAATAGTCCAAAGCAGTTACCCAAAAGAAATTGGAGACACATATGGTAGGTGTAAGTAGGCTTTGGAATATTACCAACAATGACTTATGTGAAATATGTGGCATAAAATATATCACCTAGGAGACGTACAATGAAAAATGTAAATAAGCTGATCTTATAGTAAAAAAAAAAGCAACAATTATTGGATTTTCTGTACATGTCCTTTTAAAATCTGAGTTCATCAATTTGCTTGTGTAACCAAATCATTCATTTGGATGGTCCTCATCCCATTCCTTCCACATTAGAATTGTGATTATGTCAACAGAATTTAATTCTAAAGAATTCCCCAACCCTTTTGATCCAATTTCTCTATTAGATCCACAGATGGGAGAATTTTATATACTTCTCTTCAAACTCTGAAACTTCAAACAAAAATGCTTAGAGCATATGTGAATCAGTTATAACATTTCAATCCTTCTCTATCTTAAACTCTAGAATAACTTGGTCACTATCTCCCAAGGTCACTCTTCTTAGCAACCAGTTCTTCATCACTTACCAACTTATTCTTCCTGACTGGTCAGAAGCAGATCCAGAATGGCAATCCCTACCCCCACCCCAACATTAGTTTATTCACCTCCTAAAAGATCAAATTACCATCAAAGGAAATCAAGAATCTCTCAGCTGCTTGGTATTTGACTAAAAGAGACCTCCTGCCAACTGCCAAGGAGTTGGAGGCCCTAATTAAAATTTTCTCTCCAGTGAGGTTGATCAGCATCTCTTCATCCAAACATTCAAGCTATTCTTAGAGACTTTAGTACATATATCATCGTATTCCTTGTTCTCTTTCCATTGTCACTTACTCAGATGTGTGACACTATGACTACCTCCTTCAAATTCACAGATCTCCACAAAAATGAAAATCCTCTTGATGGATGATTCTACCCCACCCCCACTCTCCCCACATAATGTGCTACTTGTATACTTTCATTTACTATATCCCAGCCTTGAGTCTCATCCTACACATTTTCCATGATACTTAAGAAATCATATTAACTTCTCCATCATAACATCATAGGATCACAGGTTCATAGAATTAGAGCCGGAAGGAACCTTAGACAGTACCTAGTCCACCTCCATGCTCTCCCTTATTTTGCAGAAAGGCCAAATACTAGCCCAAAGTCAAATAGTAAATAGTAAAGCCATGTCCTGTAACTACAAATACTCTAATTCCAAGCACCAGCTAGGTGGCACAGTGGTTATAATGCTGGACCTGGAGTCAGCAGGACCTGAGTTTAAATTCCTGCTGTCTGACCCTGGACAAGTCACTTGACTTGTTTGCCTCAGTTTTCTCATCGGTAAAATAGAAGTGATAATATCACTTACCTCCCAGGGTTCTGAAGATAAAATGAGATACTATTTGTAAGGAAGAATACCTATTATTATTATATTATTAATTCAGTTGGTTTATTTCCTGTAGTTGACATATTGGCATATTAGACACTGACCCTATGATTATAATTTTTCCAAGTTTTGTTGATGCCTTTGGTTTTTGTATTCAAAATATGTTCCCAATAAATATGTTCAACCTGAGAACTCTGTAACACAGTCAAGCTAAATCAGCTAGTATGCTGACTGTGTTCTACACAGAATGCTGCATTCTGCACCTAAAACTCCCATACCCATTGAGAATGAGGTGGGGCGTTTCTTATTCTGTATGCTAGAACCAATAGTAGAGTTTACTTTTAATTTGAGTTCACTTCTTTTTAGTGTTTTCAAATATATATTATCATAGTCGTTGTTTATTTTATTTCCCTAGTTCTGCTTTCTTTGTTCCCCATCAGTTCATAATAAACCTTCCCTTTGTTTCTCTGAATTTCACTCATTAAGGTTGGAGTGTCTTTTTTTTTTCTCTGACATTGGCTCAGACCCTCATTGGCTGTATTCTCTCCTGTTTGTTAAGGAGTCAGTGACTAGCATTCTTGATTCCATTGAGCATTGGATTACTTTTACAAAAGTATATTTACTTCAAAAATATAGCAAATAAACATACGAGAATTTCCCTAAATGTCTCAGAAGAATACTTTCCCTGTACCACCTCAGGCTCTGGGAGAGTAGACTCAAAACTTAGCTCAGTTTCTGCATAGCATTGGGCCCACCAAGTTCGTGTCCAGAGATAATACAGATCAATTCATTTACTGGGTTGAAATCTCAAAGCTTGTTCCCAAGGGTGACTCTTGCTCCCAAGGGCATCAGTGCTGTGCTAGATAACATGAGAAACTCAGCCTGGGTTCTGACTTCTGAATTTCTGTGGCTTGTTCTCCCAAAGTTGGAGACTCCATTCCTTTTACCAGATGTCATGAACTAAGTAGTCGATGAAATCCTCTGCAAGCAAATGAGGCAAAGATGTCCAGTTAAATTTGACAAGACTTTTTGAATTCCTCTGCAGCTGATCAAAAAGGCTCATCCTCAACATGTTGTTAGCTGACTGGAACCAATTATGGAATGCCCACACCTGAGCTAGTCTCTCTCAGGCTTGTTCACTTACACATCACAGATCTCTCAGAAACAGCTCCCTAGTGTCCTCTATATGAAGATGCCATCTTAGAAAGCTGAGGGAGTCTGCATATATCTATTATACTCAAAGAACAACATTCAGTTCAGAGTCTTTCCCCAGTTGATGGCTACCCACTTTGTTTACAGGATTTTGCTACCACGAAAAAAACATCTCTAAGAATATTTACTTTATACAAGGCCTTTATTCCTATTATTAACTTCCTTGAGAGTACAGGTGTACCTTGTTTTATTGTCCTTTGCTTTATCGTGCTTCGTAGCTGTTGCATTTGGTATTTTATTTTGTTTATTTTGTTTTGTTTTTACAGATTGAAGTGTTGTGGCAACCCTGTGTTAAGCAAGTCTACTGGCACCATTTTTTTCCAACAGTATGTGCTCATAGTGTCTATGTCACATTTTAGTAATTCTGGCAATATTTCAGACTTTTTCAATATTATTATATCTGTTATGGTCATCTGTGATCAGTGATCTTTGATGGTCCTATTGTAACTGTTTTGGGACTTCACAAACCACACGCATATAAAACAGCGAACTTAATGTGGCAATGTCAATGTAATTGTCTTCCCTTCCCTTCCACCCCCACCCCCCACACTGAAGCAAGGCCTGCCTCCTTTAAGGGTCAGCCTATTGGGGACATGCCCAGAGAGATTATATGTGTCTTCCTACCTAGCAGCAAACCACAAACCACACGCATATGAAACAGTGAACTTAATTAATGATAAATGTTGTGTGTGTTCCGACTGCTCCACCAACAGGCTTTTTTCCCTGTCTCACTCCCTCTCCTCAGGCTTCTCTTTTCTCTGAGACACAACAATATTGAAAAAATGTTACATAAACTTAGTTGATAAAGCAGCAGCAGAATTGGAAGGGACAGACTTCAATTTCAGAAGAAGCTCTACCATGGGTCAAATGCTATCAAACGGCATCATATCAATCCATGTGCCAAACTTCATTGTCACACCCACTCCAACCTTTGGCAGCCACCACCCTGATCAGTCAACAGCCATCGACATTGAGGTAACACCAGCAATACAACTTGCTGAAGGCTCAGGTGATGATTAGCTTTTTTTTTTTAGCAATAAAGTATTTTTAAATTAAGATATGCAAATTTGGGGGTTTTTTTTACATATGATACTATTGCACACTTAACAGACTACAGTACAGTGTAAACATAACTTTTGTAGGTAGTGGACAACCAAAAAATTTTTGTGCGACTTGCTTTATTGCAGTGGTCGGACCCCAAACCCACAATATCTCTGAGGTATGCCTGTCCAAGCACATGGTGGGATCATTAGGCTGAAGGACAAGAAGATCTTAGTAACTTTCTCCCATTATCCCAAATTATTTCCAAGAGCAGCTGGCCCACTTCCTAGCTCCATCAACAGTGAATCTGTGTGCTTGCTCTATATCTCTGAGCATCATTTCTTCTCTCCCCTGTTCTTGTTTACCGCAAAATGCTGGGCATTTTTAGCGCTACTTCTCCTATTTTCATTTCCTTTGGGATTGCCTTGACTAGCTTCGATCAAGCTGTTCAGTTCACTAAAAGTCATAAATGAATCTGTAAGTTATCTTTTCCAGGACGAGGCTGATTCTGACATGTTGTGTATGACATTGATAATCATCACGTACAACTCAAATAAATTATTTTCCCCCACAGGGTTTATCAGGTTGCATCCGTAGAAATGTGGATGTTTACAATTCAGCCATATATGTTCATTCAGGCCTTTAAAATCTCTAAGCAAGTCATAATCTTTATAAATACTGAAAATGCGACTTGCTGCATTAACCACATATTTCTTTAGGCTACTGGAGCTTTGCGGAAACTGTAATGATGCTCTTGACAGGAAATGCCATAGTAGAAATGTAGGCGATGTCAATGTAATTGTCCTCCCTTCCCTTCCACCCCCACCCCTCACACTGAAGCAAGGCCTGCCTCCTTTAAGGGTCAGCCTACTGGGGACATGCCCAGAGAGATTATATGTGTCTTCCTACCTAGCAGCAAACATTCATTATTAACGTCACTTGTGTGCAGAGGACTGTGCTAGATTCTTGGAAATGAACAAACTTTAGGGAAGATACCATCCATCACTTCATATAGTACATAATCTAATAAATAACTATATCGATTGTAGGGATCTTGATCTACCATCCCCTGGGGGAACAATAGAGGGAGGAAGAGGGGTGGCACAGTAGATAGAACCGTAGGCCTGGAGTCAGAAAGACCCAAGTTCAAATTTAGCCTTAGATACTGGCTACGTGACCCTGGATAAGTCACAGCCTCTATTTGCTTCAGTTTCCTCAACTGCAAAATGGGGATAATAAGAGCATCTCCCTCGTGGAGTTGTTTGAGGATCAAACGATAATCGTTGCAAAATGCTTAGCACAGTGTTCGACACATAGTACGCACAATACAAATGTTCATTCCCTTCTTTTCCCCTACTCCCTTCCTAGCAGGGTTGCATCCCATGGAACCAGAAAGTGACCAGGAAGCCAAATGATGCTTTGCCTCCATTTCCCTTGAGGGCAGGGACAAGCATTCTTTACAGTGTCTAGCACAATTCCACTCCTTCTGTTGCTCAGTGAACAGCATTGCATGTTGGTTTACTATTTGACATTTTCAGCAATGTCTGATCCTCTTAGAAATCCATTCAATTGTTTGCTTCAAAAATGCCTCCAAGGCAGTAAATCCCCCCAGGTTGTGGCTTCAGAACATGTGATAGCCTCTTATCTATTTTCAGTCCTTTTAAATTCCTCTTTATTCTTGTGGTTTGGGACAGGTGAGAGGGCAGCACCTGAATGGCTGCTACTCACCATTCATTATCTAATATATCTGTATTAAACCCCAAAAAAGGAAAGAAAGAAAAAAAAGCTCAATTGTTTCTTTCCTTCCAGGGATAGAGACCTCCCTTCACCCTTTATGCCTCTGATCATTTCTGCTGCCCTTTTCTGAACCTTCACTTTGTCAGCTCTACTTTCTTTGAGGCAGGATGATCAAAGCAGCACTAAGCATGCCAGCAATTTTTACAATAAATAGCATTTTCTGGGTTATTTTTCCTTCCTATGTTAATGCAACCCAGCCACCTTTCTAGATCTTTAAAACCACCCCAGTATATTTGCTGTCTGGCTCCATTGCAGGCAGAAAAAAAAATCAGTTCATATTAGGCCAGAACCAAGCCCAATTCTTGCCCCATTTGCAAACCAAAACTGTACCTAATATTTTTGGAACTTTGAAAAAGCTCAGCAAAGTCTATTCTTCACATTCGCTTGAGTTTCCCTGGAAAAAATTGAGGCTGTTCTGATCTCTAGTTATTTATGTATTAAGACTTTAAAGCCTAATGCAATGTAAAATACTGACTTCTGGTGGCAAACCCTCTCTCATTCCATCTCAAGCTGTATTACCTCTCTGAGTTCCCATCTCTTCCTCACTAGCACCCTACCCAAGTCCTCTCTGTCCAATTGTCTGACCCCAATCATGCCTGAAACTTTATTTTCTACCCATCTTCAAAATCCTCCATCTCTATTTGTCTCCGTCTCTCTCTGTGTCTGTCTGTCTGTCTCTCTTTCCATTTTCTTGCTGGCTAAGATGATGGAGACGTAGAGGTTAATAGACTCAGTGCAAGTCCAGCTTGAAATAACAGCATCTCAAAGTTGACAAAGGTCAAGCATCCACTTGATATATGTGCATATGCATACATATATGTATATCCATATGTACATTATGGACACAAACATCTATATATACATGTGTGTATACATAGAAGTATACACATCCTACGTCAGCACTAATGTTCTGGGCTACCATGTCATATGGTTGACTCATACTCTGTTGGTGTAGCTCAGTTGTTTCAGTCATGTCCGACCCTTTGTGACCCCATTTGGGCTTTTCTTGGCAAAGATACCAGAGTGATTTACCATTTCCTTCTCCAGCTCATTTTACAGATGAGGAAACTGAGGCAAACAGAACTAATGACTTGCCCAGGGTCACACAACTAGTAAGTATCTGGGTCCAGATTTGAACTTAAGAAGATGAGTCTTCCTGACTCAGAGCCTGGAACTCTATCCACTGTGCCTTCCAGCTGCTATGATAATCTTGCTATTTGCTAAAATCTTCAGGTCCTTATCATATGAACTGTTGCCTAGTTTTGTCTTCCCCATCTTGTACTTGCAAAGTTTTCTTTATTCGTTTGTTTGTTTTTAGTAGAGTGTGAGACCTTAAATTTATCTTTATTACATTTTATGTCATTAGATTCAGGCCATTGTTCTAGTTTGTCAAGATATTTCAACTTCTGATTTAAGTCAGCCAATATGACTCCCTCACTCCCATAACCCATCTCAACTGATAAATATTTGATCCAGACCTTCATCTAAGTAAAAAAATGGAATAGAATTTACACCTACCTAAGAAAATCCTTTGGGTTTGTGCATCTTGACAGTAGACTATAAGTTACACAAGAGCAGGGACTACTTTTTCATGTTTGTCTCCCAAGTGTTTGGTGCACAGCTTTTCACAAAGTTGATGCTTAATGTAGGTCATCCCACACTCCCTAGGCATGATACAAAGATATTGAATAAGACCTTTTGTTCTCTCCTATTTACTGAACAAGGTGTGACATTAATAATGGTTGACATTTATATGCCATTTTAACTTCTATTATTTTATTGGTTGACTTTGGTCTTTACATTATGATCATTTCTGGAAACAATTACCTCTGCAAAGTTAAACCCACTCTTGTAACATAGAAAACAAACAAAAAACAATTCAGCAAAAGATACTGGATATAGTTATCACTTCTAACGATGTACACAAAATTCTGTCATTTCTCTGCAGTAAGTAGGATCTGTGTCTATTATGTCAGGACAATTATGGTTTGGCTGGTGATTTTCTTTGTTTGTTTTGGTTTTTGCCTTTTTTTTTACCTACTCAGTGCTTGGAATACTTTAAATTATCTTTTCATTTGTATTATTTTAGTCATGGTGCATGTCATTTTAATTCTACTTATTTCAGCCTGCATCAGTTCATACAAATCTCCCCATTTTCTCTGAATTCTTCATATTTCTTATTGTACAATAATAAAAACCATTGCACTGAAATACCATTATGCTTTTCAGCCTTTCTTCAATCAATAGGCTCCTTGTTCTTCCATTTCTATGCAACTATAGAGAATGGTGCTGTAAACAATGGCATATGTTTGATCTTTGCATATATATTCTGTTTTTGGCTGAATCACAGATACAAGAGTATGGGCAATTTTGTCACGTTTCTTAAATAATTCCAAATTGATATGCAGAAAAAAATGGACCAATTTACGATCTAACCCGAAGTGTATTCATGAACCTTTCTATTGCCCCTCCAATAAAGCCTTCTCCAACTGTTTTTCTTTTAAAATTTTTATTGATATATTTTGTTGCTACATTGACTGATTTTTTATAGTACTCCTCTCCTTTCACAAGAGTCACTCCATATAACAAAGACTATTCTTATCCAATTTTTTGCCCTTTGCCTTCCTATATTTGATCATTAGATTGATATAAGAAAGGAATATGCTGGTAAATGTATAACAAACAGCTTTCTCTCACTCTTACTCTGTCTCTTTTTCTCTCTCTCTCTCTCATATCCATACATATCCATACATATATATATGTACATATACATATATGTATGTATATACATGCACACACCTGCCTTTAAGTTTCATCAGCATTATTGACATTTTCTCTATGGCATGGCTTTCTTAAATGTAGATAATTAACAAAATAATAAATTAAGCCATGGTTAATAGTAATGAACAATTCCCAGAGTGTTAATGCCCACATTGAAAATTAACAATAAGATCCACAAAGGGAGTTCCAGCACACCCACAAAGTGAAATTTTGGAGTTGTTTAAATTTGCATTATCTTTGCATTTCTCACCATTAATGATTTGGAATGTGCTTTCAAAAGTTCATTTATGGTTAGAGATTCTTTTGAAAATCATTCTTATTCCCATTCTATTGGGGAATAGCTCTTGTTTCTATGTGTGTCTGTCATCCTGGGTGTTTTGTTAATCAGATTTTTATCAGTGAAATATCCTATCACTCTATTGTCTCTTTTTTAACTCTATCTAAATTTATTTTTTCCATGCAAATGCTTTCTAATTTTCCATGGTCCAAATGGTCTCTTTTAAAATCTCTATTCTCTATTACAATAAGAATTCTCTTTCTAGCTATATTTTTGAAAGGTACCTCTTTCCATTATCTTCTTCCTCTTCCCCCAACCCCAAGTAATCTTTTAAAAATAATTGTCTTCTGTTTTCCATAACCTAAATTTCTCAAGACATCCTCTCCATGCACCAGCAACCAGCCCTCCCACATAACAAAAATATCAGTTCAGCAAAACAAATCAGTGCATCTTTTGCTATTTTGGCCAATTTGCAAGGCATGAAGTAGAACCTCAGGGTTCTTTTGATTTGCCTTTTTCTCAGAAATGATTTGGAGTAGTTTTTCTTATGATGACCAAGAGATTCCAATTTTTCTTTTTAGAGCTGTTTGCTCGTCATTTTGATCACTTTTATATCTGGGTGTAGCTTTTTGTCTGTATTACTTCTCCACAAATTTTGTGTATCACACCTTTATCAGAGATATTTGATATTTTTCCCAATTAGCCATTTCTCTTCTTATCCTATTTGCTGTAATTTGGGTAGTGCAAAAGCTTTTCGGCTTCATGAAACAAAAATTATCTATTTTTGCCTCTTTTTAAGAGTTTTCTTTTTACTCATAGATGTGAATGCACTGGATCTCCTTTTCTTTAAAGCTTTTTTTAATGTTCTATATGATCTTTAATACTCTGGACATGTATCCATTACAAACTTATTGTAATATATTGTATAAGAAGCTGGTCTAAATCTAATTTCAGACAAACTCCTTTCCAGTTTCCCAATATCCCTTGTCTAGAAGGGAATCTTTCATCTAGTAATTTATGTTTTGGGGCTCATCAAGCATTAAATTATAGTATACAGCTGCTTCTGTTTCTTGCTTATCTAGACTGTTGTAATATTCCTTTTATTTTTTTAACCAGTACCAAGTGGTTTTGATGACCATGGTTTTAAGTATGTGGTTTGAGGTCTGCTAATGCTTTACCTACTTTGCAGATAGTTTTTCTCAGCATTTCCTTGGAGATTCTAGACAATTTTATTATTGTTTTATCTACTTCCTGTTCCTTCTCCAATTTGATTGTTTTTTATCACTTAATCTGTAATTAATTAAGGTTGCATTAAGTGTATGTCTTATTGCCTGGATAAAATTATGAATGGTGGGTATCTCTTCATTTATTTTAGTCTTACTTTATTTCTGCCAAAGGTATTTTATAGTTCTATTTATATAAAGTGTATTGTGAGCATGTGAATGTGTTTACATGTGTTAGCAGGTTAAACTCCAGAATTTAAGAGCATTTTTAACTTGGCTGGATGGAATTTCTCTTACCATTTCTTCTCAGATATTACTACGCAGAAATGCAATGATTTTTGTGGACATCTTGTGTTTCTTGTGCTTTTAGTAAAACTATTAATAATCTCAATTAGTTTCTTCACTGATTCTCAGGGGTCTTCTAAGTAAGATATCATGTAATTTGCAAATAGGGATAATTGTATCCCATGCTGATATTCATGTATCATATTTTGTTTTCTTATCTTTTTGCTATACACAGTCTTTCTAGAGCTATAATGTAAGTGAGGGAAAGAGCTCCCTTCATTTACCCTATTTGTACTGTTAAACTTAATGTTTCTCTTTTGCAAATGATGCTAACTCTCTATTTAAGCTATATAATTTTGATCCTATTAAAGAATGACACATACATGCCTAAGTTTTTTAGTTATTCTTTTAGACCTGAGTGCTCTATTTTTTCGAAGGCTTTTAATACATTCACTGTGGAAGATGGCGACTGGAAAGCAGTAACTGGCATGAGCTCCCCACCAAGTCCCTCCAAAAACCTATAAAAAATTGGCTCTGAACCAATTCTAGAACTGCAGAACCCACAAAGCGGCAGAGGGAAGCAGGGCTCCAGCCCAGGACAGCCTGGATGGTCTCGGGGTAAGGTCTGTCCCAAACGGAACTCCCAACCCCCAGCTGAGGGGAGCGGAGCTGAGCCAAGCAGAGCCCAGCGCGAGACCGCGGACTGACGAGACCAGGAGTGGAGCGGAGAGTGCCCTAGCATGCTGAATTCCTGAGCTGTGGCATGCACCAGACCTCACAACCCACAAACACCAAAGACAACACAGAAGGTTAGTGGGAAAAGCTGCGGGAAGGGACAGAGTTTGCAGTTTGACTACCACCCCAGAGGCAACGGAGGCGGGGCAGCTTTAGAAATTCAGCTGCAGTTGCTTCTGGCCCCAGGCCCACCTGGTAGGAGGAATTAAGTGGCTTATCAGAGCAGGAGTGAAGAGCCTGCTGAAGATTTAAGCCCAGTCCAGGTAGGGGGTTCTTGGGGAAGGAGGAGTGCTGGTGAGGCAGCGCATCCGCCCAAGCGTGGAACATAGAACTCTTTAGTCACACCCCGTTGAAAAACTCAAGGGTTAAGTAAAGTGTCTGGGCACATGGCCAGGTGGCGAAAACACACCCAGATTCAGTCTCAGACTCCGGAGTCCTTCTTTGGT
>JAQQSZ010007282.1:0-13352 GCA_028646595.1 Phalanger gymnotis | reverse complement strand
AAATGGGGAGAAAATTTGTAATTCAAACGCCTGTGAAAATCAATGCTGAAAACCAAACATATTAAAAATAAATTTAAAAAAAAAAAAGAGTATTCCAGGAATGGCATTCAAAGGCACAGAGAAGGAAAATAGAGTCCTTGTGTGTGAGAAACAGGGCCGTAGTGCCCTAGGTGCAATGGTGGCAGAGGGAGAGTGTAGACGTGGCAATGGGTGGCTCAAAATATTCCAACTGCCCATCTAGGACCAGAGCATGGTTTTGGCAGGGCATGGGAGAAGGTATAGCCAGAGTTGGAGAGGATGGCCAAAATGCAGTCAGTATCTTCTAGGGGAAGCCAGCTATCCAGGAGAGCCAGAAGATAAGGGCAGAAATCACGGGAAGTGTGCTCATTATGGCAGAGGAATTCTAGGGAGCACATTGCAGGCCAAAGACACAACTGGAATGGGATGTAGGAAGGGCAGCCATAAGGAGCCCTTCTTCCTCACCTCTTTCTCTAGCTTTCTTCAGTGCTCAGCTCAAGAGATGAAAAGCATGAGTTCTTTCCTGTTCCCCACAGTGGCTAAAGTCTCCCCTCCCGTCCTCCTCTCTTCCCTAACCTGTTGTTCCCTCCTCCACCCTCCTACAAATTACTTTGCATTATTCTGCATATATTTTGTACCTACTTTTATATGTAATCGTCGTAGCATTCTATGGAATATAAATTCATTTTAAGAAAACTTTAATGAAAATGTATTATAGGAATCTTTATGTTGTTTTAGATATGTAAAAATTTAGTCACCAAACGTCAGTGGAACTGACCAAGGTCTTTAATATTGTTCCAATGCCAAACTTAAATTTGCCTAAGATACTATTTTAGGGAGAATTCACACAAGGCAAGCGCTCACACGGTGGTCAGAAGAATCGATACAAGGACATTCTAGAGGTTCTCTCTGAAGAACTTTGGAATCTATTGGGTAACATGGCAGACAGTGGCACAGGACCTCCCAGCATGGTGTGCCAGGCACTGTGCTCTGAGGGAAGCAGAATTGCAGTAGCTCAAAAGAAACGTGAGATGTGTAAATTTAGAGCCATCTCCACTCCAAATGTTCACACAGACTATTTGTGCTCTACCTGTGGTAGAGCCTTCTGAGCTCATATGGGTCTGATCAGCCACAGTTGGACACATTGTACCTTGACTCCAACTTAGTGAGATCATTTTGGTCTCCTTGGAGAATGAAGGGCAACAACCAACCAATGAGTCACCAAAACCTGGGAGAAAAAGGTGAGTTTTAGCATACATTGTACACGTGGATTAGCAAGATGTATTTGTGCAATGCCAATCACAGATGAGCTCAACCACGCGATACCCCTCTAGAATGTAAGCTCCTTCGGGGAGACTTTGGTTTCTGTGTCTGTATGTCCAGTGCCTAGCACAAAAGCAGGCACATACAGTACTAGGTTCCCAACGAATAATGATTGTGGATTGATTGATTCTTCTTAACCTTTGGGAGACAGACTAGTAGACGGCGCTGGCTTTGGAGTCAGGAGGACTGGTGTCTGAACTGGACTACCATTTGCTACTTGGGTGACGGTGGGCATGATCCTTAACCTCTCTGGGTCTCCGTTTCTTCAAATGTAAAACGAAGCCGTTAAACTAGATAACGTATAAATCTCTGCTCCTGTGACAGGCGTCATTTTTATTAACTTGTACTTCTGTTCTTGTGCTATCTGCTCAGTAAACATCCTTTTATAAATGTAATTGGTGTTAATTGGTTAGACGGAACTGGGGCACTAATTACTGGGGGCAGCACATCACACTAAAAACCCTGAAAGGGATTTGTAGCTGGTGAGGGGGGGTATGCTCATTGTCTCCCCATTCTTTATATCATAAAATGTAATAAATTCTTAATTTTGTTTGAATAAAATATGAACAAATAAAATTATTTGTACAAACTTTTTACGAAAAGGACGATGACTCTTTCTTTTTTTCAGGATTCACTACATAAAGTCTGGAAATTTTCTCCTACAATAAACACTTTCTTGAAGGGCTGGCGGAGTTACCCGGAGGCCAACTGTTGCATCACAGCCACCTTTCCACCAGAGGAAAGAGACATCGCCTTCAGATTTAGAGAAATTACCTAGGCACCAACCGACACTCTTTTATTTACGGGTCCCCACAAGCCGGAAGTGAATAAATCCCTCCCCCGGAAACAGGTTCGGCTTTTGCAAAGAGAAACCTGGGCACTCGTCTGATACCCTAATGCACGGGCCCCAAAGCTGCGCATTTCACCCAGTCTCTGTTGCATAAACAAAATAATCACACGGGTGCCCCAACCCTGGAGATCACATCTCATGATCCTCCTTCTCCTCCCAAAGAGGCTGGGAAAGCAGCCCGTAGGCCGGCTCACCCCCTCCCCAGGAGCTGAAGGAAGGGGAGGAAAGAGCCGGCCTCCACGCTGCGCGGGGGGCGGTGCTGCGGCGGGGCACGCACGGCCTTGGCACAGCAGAGTTCGGCCGCTAGCCCAAGTCATAGGTCCCTGCTCTGCAGCGCGGAAAGCGGGAGGACATGGCGGGCCAGGTAATGCCTTCTATAGGTGGGCTGTCCGGCGAGGGCCAAGGATGCGTGGAACGTTCTTGGGAGGCCGCCGCGGGCGCGAACCAGCGAGCGCAAAGCGGCTAAAGGCCCAGGCTGGCCTTTGTCCTGCGTGCTCGCTGTGCGTGGGGGAGGAGGCCACTGGACGAAAGGAAAGGGCCTGCGGGGGGGGGGGGGGGGGGGGGGCGGGAGCGCTTCCCGGCTGCGGCTTCCAGCCCGGGGACCTAGGGAGCCATGCACACCAGGGATGCTCGAAGTGGTCTGGACGAGCTGCTGGAGTGGCGGTAACGAGCAAAATATTGCAAAGCCAGCGGAAAGGAAATCGAACTTGCTACATAGTTTCTGCCTCTCCAAGAAACAAGATGAAACAATAGAGATTGAGCATTCATTAAGCGCCTACTTAGTGCCTCAGTCCACAAGCATTTTTTAAGCGCTGATGATACAGCAGTCTTTGTTTTCTGGAGCTTATGGCTCCAGAGTGAAAATAGCAAATAGGAATGCAAGAAACTAGGAAATATTCAAAGGGACTGCAGCCGTATCTGGGGGCCCAGAAAAGGCCTAATCTCCCGAGAGGCAAACGTAAGAAGAGAAGTATTCCAGGCCTAGGAGGGGTACCTATTAGGAAGCCTCAAAAGTAGGAATAATGTTTATGAGGAACAACTACTGGGCCAGTTTGTCTGGAAGGAGAATCGTGTAATAAATTATATTGTGTAGTAGAAATAGTCCTGACTTTGGGGTCTACAGACCCAAGTTCAAAACCTGTCTCTGCACCTTGGGCAAGTTACTTAACCTCTCCTCCAAACTTCAGTTTCTTCATCTGTAAAATGGGGGGCCTAGAACTAGATGATATATAAGATCCCTTCCAGCTCTGAATCTGTGTTCCCAAGAGTGAGCCCAGATCAAGAAGGGTTTTAAATTCCAGAGCTTGTCACTAATAATAATAGCTGGGATTTCTTTAGGGCCTTATCATTCTAAAGACCTCTCACAATACCCATTGTGGGGCAGATAATGTATATCATCCTCTCCTCTAAGGTATTAGAAACCTCCACCCTTCCGGCTCCAAAGTTACAGTCCTGAGAACAGTATGATAGAAAAATCACCGGATTTGGCATCAAAGCATCTGTGTTGAAAGCCCTTCCTCTGAGCAACCTTGAGCATCTCTGGGCTCCAGTTTCTTATAGGCAAAATGTGGTGGTTGAACTAGACATTCCAAGGTCCAATTATGAATCAATGAAGTTTTTGAACCATTTAGCAAAGGAGGATACTGGCTAAGTGATTTTGCTTACTCAGCACCAGATGGGACTTGAACCCAGGTCATCAGCATCCAAGCATAGTGGCTAGGTATCCTTAGGGAAAGGGGTTTTGCTTCAGCCCTGGCGAGGTCTCAGATGAGTTAAACCCCCAAAGTCTGGACCAAGAATAAGTAAAGGGGCAGCTAGGTAGTGCAGTGAGTAGAGCCCCAGCCCTGGAGTCAGGAGGACCTGAATTCAGATTCGGCCTCAGACACGACGCAGGTACTAGCTGTGTGACCTTGGGCAAGTCACTTAACCCCAATTGCCTTGCCAAAACAAAACACACACACAAAAAAATAGAAGTTGGCTTTAGTTCAAGTCTGCCATTAATCAGCTATATGATTTTGGACAGGTTGTCCCATCTTAGGACTTCAGTTTCAGTAAAATGAGAGATAGTCACTATGTTCCCGTACTCCCTTGAAGAGCCCTTCAGGGCCTGAAATTCTGTGACTAAATCATAAGACTAAAAGGATTGGCATATATGCATCAATCCAGGAGTTCATCTCATTGAATTCTTCTTTAGGGTAGGGCCAATTTAATTTTTTGTCATCGTCTGCCTAGTCAGTGCATGATAGAGTACCTTGTCTGTGCTAAGTTGAATTCATTTCAAACGGTGGCACCAGTAGCTAAATTTTGGGACAAGCCTACTGTGATTCCTAGTTCACTTTTAGAAACAAAGAAGTTATCCAGGTGTCCAGAAACCTAGATATCATATGATGGTCAGGCAAAAAGAGACAAGGATAAGATAAACTATTAACAATCTGTGTTGGAGCTCTCAAATTGCTGATTTTCTAAAGTATTTCATAAACAACCAGCCAGAATTCATTAAGGCCTGCTGTTTTCCAGACATTGAATAAAAAGAATGAGATAACCCTTAGTTACGGTTAAGAATCTTACACATAGAGAGGCATGTTTGGGAGGGAGGCCACTAGCAGTTGGGATCAGGAAAGGCTTCATTTCAAAGACACTACACAAGCAAATCCTGAAGAAAAAGAGGGATTCTTTAAAGCAGAAGAGAGGAGGGATTGCATTACAGGTACTGAGACATCCTGCTTAAAGGCAGGGAGAAAAATGGAACGTGGAAGATCTAGGAGGCCAGTTTACCTAGACCATAAAATGCAGAAAGTGCCATGTATAATAAAGCTGGAAAGTAGTCAACCAAACAGAGCAGTTAGTTAATATTTTATCCTAGTATGTCAGTAATCAGTGGAGCTTGAGTAAGGGAGTGATGTGATCAGATCTGTGCTTGAGAAAAAAATCACTTTGTCAGAGCAGTTAGGATTGGCTGTTGCAGTAGAATGTAGAGGAGAGGGCATGAGGTCCTGAACTAGGGCAGTAGCTCTGGGAATAGAGAGAGGGCATCAGATAGATACAGCAAGATGTGGCAACCCATTGGATATATGAGGTAGTTGAGAGTGAGGAGGCAAGGTCATGAACTTGGCAGTGATTTCTTTAGAAATTGGGAAGTTTGCAAAATCTTATGAAAAATGAATGTTGAAAACTATCTTTACATATAATTGGAAAAAATAAAATACTATTTACAAAAGAAATTAAAGGAACTGAGGCTAAAAAAAGAAATAAAGAAGTTTAGAAAAGGAATAGGTTTGGAAGAAAAGATAAGTGAGTTCTGTTTTGAAAACAGTCACTCAAAAATTATTTTTAAAAAAACTTTATCAGTTGACATTCATTCCTCTTTTAATTCATTCTGCAAAAATTTATAAAGTACCTACTGTGTGCCAGGCACTGTGCGAAGCATGGGGATACAAAGATAGTTCTTAATTGACAAACTTACATTCTACTGGAGGAAAATACAGTAAGTACAAAATATTTGTACATTACCAATGTACTTATTGATAAATTTGTAATGGACACAATCAGGTCAGATAACCTCCAATATTATTCAGCAGTACCAAGAAAGCACATGATAGGGATAACTCGGGGCTGAAATATAGCAAAACATGAGCCAGGATAAGACAGAGGAGCAATGGGAAATGTATAATTGGACTAGCCCACTCTTAAGGTCAGGACTGGGGAGGGAAGATGGACTAACTTGACTCATAGGTGGGCACAGTGTCCCAAATACTGAAGTCCTGAGGTAGTATATTTATTTTCCTAAAACTATCATCATCGAGGAGAAAGAAGTAAAGCCCTTTTGAGAGGCAAAGGTGGATAGAAAACTTAAATTCTGGGCAAAGGTGACTAGTAAAGTATGAATTTTGTGCTTTTTAGGTTTCTGTGAATGAACTCTTAAACCATGTACCAATGACTGCCCTGAAGGAGAGAAAACACCCAAAAGTACCTGCCTTGGAAACTCACTTTTTCTTACTGCTTTTGTTTCTTGTTCTAAACATAGGTTCCCAAAACGGGTAATGGGGGGGGAGGGAGGGGGACAGATCCAAGGTAGTTGGTAGTAGCCTCAGGTGCAATTGGGGGCATTGAATAAAGATAATGGAACAGTAGAAGCATAAGGAAAGAAGAGAAGATAAGAAAATTTTTTGAAAAACTACATACATGCTTCATCTGTTGTATAACAGAGTTAAAGTCATAATGATTACATTATGTTCCAAAGAAACACACAAAATGCAAGTTATAACCAATCAGTGATTAAGTCTGGGAACAGGCCTTAACAAGCAGGTGTTGGCAGGCAGGTGCCATGCATTGTCAGGAAGACCAGCATTCATGAGCAGGAATAGGTGCATATAATGACTTGTTTACAATACTATGCTATACAGTTACATGATGTAATATTGTATCATCAACATTTCAGTGCAGAAAAAAAACAAATTTATAATAAATTATTTAAGATGCATCTTTTTTTTAATTTTATATTTTTTGAAATGATACAAATTTTTTAAAAACCATTAAAGAGTTAAATAAAGTAGATTTCCAGAGGGGGCACCCAGTAATTTTTTTTAAAGGGAGTGGTAGGCCAAATAAGTTTGGGAACCTCTGTCTAAAGATTTGGAAACTCCTGGACAATGGAGGAAGAATTCGCAACCTTCTCAAGATTAGGTTTCTACCAATGGTGATATGATCCCCCTGTCAGCCAAGCGGAAGCCTTGTGTTTACATGGAACCGTTCTGATAATCACAGCTACATAGGTCAAATGCAAAATCAATGAACTGAATGAATGGAAAAGCATTTAGTAAGTGGTTACTGTGGGCTGGGTACTGTGTTAAGTGCCAGGGATACATATTGAAAATGAAACAGTCCCTACCCCTTAGGAGCTTATGTTATATTAAATAGAGGAAACACAACACTTATCAGGTAGTGGTGCCCAGAGAAAGGACTTTCAGTATGGGAAGTCACTAGAATGGTGATTGTAATCTTATAGTCAGTCAACAGGCTCTTTTGAAGCAATGGTAGTGTTATTTTGATTGGAGATGAAGTATAGCTTAGATACCACATAGATTTAGTGGCCATAGGTTTCCAGTGCTTGGCGAGGTTTTTGCTTTGGATATGCAATAAACAATTCCTGTTATGTTTCAGAAGCATATTTGTGCTTGCTGTTATACTTGTCCCCAGACACAGCTGTTTATAGGCAGGCATTCAGAAATCTTCCTCTGGGATTTTGCTTTGAGGCATACATCCTAAGAATCCTAACATGAGTATCTAAATCCCTTGCTGAACTGTCAGATTTAATACTTAAATTTCTGTTTTACTAAAAACTTCATCAGAAGATTATTCCATTTGCTGATAAGCTGACCAGCAGCGCTTACTTGCTTTTTCTTTAGTCTTTGTTTACTTTATTTCTTTTTCCCCTATTCTTTATTCTTTATTTTTTTCTTTATTCAGTGATATCCAGATTACTCGTGAATCTGTGGTTTATTTTCTGAGGATTACTATTCATAAGCAATTAACAGTAATCTCCAAATGCATCAGAGTGGTTTGTTCTGGGTTTTTGAAATGTATTTTATTGAAGCCTTTTGTCTTTACTTCAAAATAATTTCCTACCAGATTGAACTCTCCTTTGTAACAAAGACAAACATCAATACACAAACCCCATCTGGTACTATATACAATAAAAGAAGCCATCTTTAACCTCATTTCTTACCTAGCCTTAATCACTGAATGAATGTTGCCTCTAACAAACTGAGACCTGGGAAAGATCTTAGCTTAGAAAGGTCAAGGTCTCCCACTGCATCTGGAGCCATCTCCAGTTGTCCCAATCTGTGTCTTGACACTGGATCTAGATGGCTCCAGAGGAGAAAGTGAGGCTGATGACTGTACAGCCCTGCCTCACTTAAATCCAATTCACTTGGAAGTCAAGACATCACCTTCCTGATGTCATGGTCCTTTTGGAGAACAAAGGAAAAAAACAATTCTCTCCTAGTAGTCTCTCACTTCTCTGTAAAGCAGATGGAATTTTTTAATGTCTTCTCCAGAATCTCCATTGGTTATTTTCCATAAGAGTGGCTTACTCAAGAGAATAAAAGCTTGCCTTTTCTTCCTTACTCTAGATTATAAAGTGCAAGGCTGCTGTGGCCTGGGAAGCTGGCAAACCTCTTTCTATAGAGGAAATCGAAGTTGCACCACCAAAAGCTCATGAAGTTCGAGTTAAGGTAATTCTGCATCTGAGTCACTGGCAAAGTTTGATCCTTGGTCTAGGTTTTCTGGGATAAGTGATTTGAGTCAGGAGATCTTCAGAGAACCCTTCCTATAAGAAAGGAGTGGAGATAAATAAAGGAAAGTGACTTAATCATGGGACTCAGCTGCCTCCTGCAGTCTGGACAAGGGAATCCATCTCTATCCAGACCACTCTGGTTGATTTTCTCCTTCATAAACTGAGTTCCCCGAGACTGCAGTGGAGGGGTACAAGGCTATGGGCTCAATGCTTCAGGGCTAGAATGCACCTAGATTAGATTCTGTTTACACTATAAATAAAAGTAAAGTCTCTTAGTTGGGTAGGATCCACCCAAGATCCTGAAGCATGTACCCCAAAGATTAGGCCGGTCTCCTCTATCAGCCTTGTCATTCAGAGACTGTCTAAATGACCTACGGGGGCTGGTCCCAGAATGAGGAAATAGATCCCAAGTTAATCCTAATTTAATAATTGGTTATTAATACAACAGAAAAATCATTACTTTTCTCAGTGTTGTAGTGTATGTATCACTAAAATTAGTCAAATAAGCATTTATTAAAGGCCTGCTATCTTCCAGGAACTGTATTAAGGTTCTGGAGATAGAAAGAAAAAATTAAATAGTTCCTGTCTTGAAAGAAGAGATTTCTTGATGGAAATCAGGGGAAACAGGCAACATGGTATTGTGGTTCCATTTGAAAACCAGATACTTATCACCTTTATGACCTTGACCACTCCAAGCTTCCATTTCTTCATCTGTAAAATGAGGGGGTTGGATTTAATCTCCTGTAAAGGCCTTTCCAACCCGAAATATATGGTCCTAACAAAAATAAAGGCGACAGCACCTATCCTTATATGTATTCTCAGTTGCCTATACGCATGCAGAGATTCATCCGCATTCCGTTTCTCTGAATACCCTAATAGATTCTTGCCACTGCTGTTTGCCATACCGATGCCTATACCCTGAGTGGGGCAGATCCAGAAGGGTGTTTTCCAGTGATTTTGGGACATGAAGGAGCTGGAATTGTGGAGAGTGTTGGCGAAGGAGTAACTAAATTTCAAGCAGGTAGGCTCCTGATTGGACACTGTAATTCCGGGCCTCGTTACTATAAGAAAATCACTTTTCTGATCAGCTGCCCATACCATTCATTGATCAGGAGATTGCCTATCCAGTGACTTGTCAAAATTTATCTCACTTTTCATTTGGCAAAAGCAAGGCTTTTTGTTCTCTGATTTCATAGGCCACTGCTTCTCTGAAAGCATTCAAAGACCCTAAACCAGTTTTCTTCCAAATTGTTCTCATTTAAGAACTGATTTATAGCTGATAATAGCTATTAATAGCTGATTTTAAAAAAATACTTAACCGAAGTTAAAATTTTGCCCTCACTGTTCTGGAGTCTCTATCCTGGGATTATCACTGAGATAAATAAAAAAAAAAAGAAAAAGAAAAAGCAGGACACTTGGTACATGGGAGGAGAAAGAGGAGGAAGAGAAAGGTTATGTTGCATATTGAGTAGTTAATATTGTAAGTCTTGACTTTGTTCTTTTTTTCTTTCTTTCTTTCTTTTTTTTTGCAAGGCAGTCTGGGTTAAATGACTTGTCCAAGGTCACATAGCTAGTATCAAGTATCTGAGGCTGGATTTGAATTTGGGTCCTCCTGACTCCAGGGCAGGTCTTGGCTCCTTTTCTCCAGCCAAAATCAAATGACACGTTGAAACAAGAATACTTTTTATATTTTCAGTAACAGTTGCAAGATCTTTTTATTAAGAAACGGAATCTTTCCTCTAAAAGTGATTACTGTTACCATGTGTTTCCCAGGTGACACTGTCATTCCGCTTTACATCCCACAGTGTGGAGAATGCAAATTTTGCAAGAATCCTAAAACAAACCTTTGCCAGAAGATCAGGTTGGTATCGTTGCAATTTATGTATATTTTTTTTTAATGAATGCACAAAAAATCACCTAGGAAGGACCCATTTTAAAATGATAATAAAATTAATTTCTTGTTCAATAGCTGTAACTATTTAGTGAACTGATAATTTTGTTCTAAGATTTATCTGAACTGAAATTTGTCTCTTAGGTTTTTTTGTCCATTGACAAATTTTAGAAATTTAGCTAGATTGGTTTTACTCTCTATGGTCAAGACTTATGATTTCAACGGCATAGGAGAGAGAGACTATCTTTATGAGGACACTTCTACTAGTGTGAATCAGGCACTGCTCCAAGCTAGTTGTAGTCATAGGGAAAGGGTTTTTAAGCTTTTGTATGTCATGAACCCCTTGGCATTCCAGGGAGCCCTATGGAACCCTTTTCAGAATAACGTTTTTGCGCATGAAAACAGCATCTTACCAGAGCTCTCTCACAAGTTTTGTTGGGTTCCTGTGGGGAGGTGAATTTGAGCAGATTTGAGAGAGGTGGAGGCCGCCAGAGGTCTGAGTGGGGCTGGTTTCCCAGCCGGGAGAGTCTGAAGGGCTGAGGGAATGAATCTGTGGGCTAGGGGAGCACTCGGCATGTGGAGCTGCTCCAGATGGGACCAAAGCAGAAGCGGCTGGCTGGGAAACCCACATGGGAGACAGGCTGGGAGAAAGCCGGGTGCCCAAAACCAGCAGAGATCCCCAGGCCTCCCAACACAGGACGGCACTCTGTGGAAGCAACAAGAGGCAGCACAATGCCACAGACTGTGAGATACTAACTCCTGAGGCTTGCAGCCCAAAGGTATGAAACGCTTCTTGAGATTCCGGGAGACATAATGGCCAGGTAAACAGCTCTAATCCCTCCCCTCCGCACCCAGAGAATTCCTCAGAGGAAAAAAAAAAGAATGCTGGAACAGAGGAGATAGAAGTGGGGCTTTAGTAGCCAAGTAGTGGGAGTACCTGAGTCCCAGAGGGGCAGAGCCAGCAGGGGTCAACACCAGGAGCCCAGACATACTCTTGCTCCCCTAGGGGAAGTGCCAGACACCCAGCTCGAACAACAAAGAGCTGAGACCATTGCTGAAGAGCAATAGTGCTGGAGAACAACCCCGGGGGAAGAGGAGATTTCGGGCAGCCAGACCCCCTCCCCCACACCTCAGGAAACTGAAGGCTATAATTCACAAAGCCAACAAGAAGACTCACAATCCCCAGAATAAGAAAGCTGGGACAGTGAGCCTTGAGCCCCAAAAGGAGAAATTTATTGTAAAGCCAGGAAAAAGGTAACCAAGATGAAGAACACAAAAAAACCGAGGACCGTTGATTATTTTTATGGAGACAGGCAAGATCAAAATACCAGTGACACAGTACCCACATCCGATACCTCAAAAGGTAATGTGAACTGATCTCCAGTCCAAAAAGCATTACTGGAAGAGCTAAAGGAGGATTTTAAAAACCAAATTAGGGAGGTAAAAGAAAAAATGGAAAAAAAAATCCACTGACGAAATCAAGTCCCTAAAGAATAAGATTGGCAAAATGGCTACGGAGATTCAGAATCTAAATAGAGAAAATGACACCCTGAGAGGTAAAATCAACCAATTGGAAAAGGAGACTCAAAAGCAAAATGAAGACAGTAACTCATTAAAAATTAGAGTTGAGCAAGTGGAAGCTAATGACTCTGTGAGGCATCAAGAAGTAGTAAAACAAAATGTAAAGAATGAATAAATAGGAAAAAATGTGAAATATCTGATTGGGAAAACAACTGACCTGGAAAATAGATCCAGGAGAGACAATTTAGGAGTTGTTGGTCTACCGGAAATCCACAATGAAAAAAACAGCCTTGACAGTAACTTCGAAGAAATTATCAAAGACAACTTCCTAGAGGTCCTAGAACCAGAGGGCAAAATAGTCATTGAAAGAATTCACCAATCACCTCCTGAAAGAGATCCCAAACTGAAAAGTCTAAGATATAGCCAAATTTCAGAATTACAAAATCAAGGAGAAAATACTGCAAGCAGCCAAAAAGAAACAATTCAAATATTGTGGAACTACAGTCAGGATCACGCAGGATCTTTCAGCTTCCACTGACAGGAGAAACTGGAAAATGATATTCTGAAGGGCAAAGGAGTTGGGACTACAACCAAGGATCAACTACCCAGCAAAATTAAGCATAATCTTTCAGGAAAGGAGATGGATATTCAACGAAATAAGCGATTTCCAGACCTTCGTGATGAAAAGGCCAGAACTCAATGGAAAATTTGATTTCCAAATACAAAACTCAAGAGACATAAAAAGGTAAACAGGGGGAAAACCCCCACAAACATTATTAATCAATAATGGCAAATTATTTGTATTCTATATAGAATTACATCATCTTGTATATGTTTTATATGTATACATATGCATGACAATCTTGAGAATAGTACAGTTATTATGACAATTGAAAGGAATACACAGACTGTGAATGTCTGTATAAAATAACTGATATAAGGATGAAAAACATAATTAAGAGATGTAAAGGGAGGGCTTTGAGAGAGGAGGTAAGGAGGTAGTAGAAAAGGGTAAATTACACCAAATGAAAAGGCACAAAAACACATTTTAGTAGAGGGAAAGAAGGGAGGGAGAAGGGAACTTTTGATCTTTACTGTCATCTGATCTGGTTCAAGAAGGGAATAACATACCCTGATAAGTATAGAAATCTAACTTGTCCTACAGGAAGTAGGAGGGGAAGGGGGAAAAAAAGGGAGGGAGGTGGTCAGAAGGGAAGGGAGAAGTAGCAAGTGGGAAATGGTAAGACAAGGGAGGGGAATAAAGAGGGAGGGTAAACTGAGGAAGGCGGCAGTCAAAAGCAAAACTTTGCTGACGAGTGGAAGGGGAAAGGGAGAAATAAAAGCATAAACAGGGGGAAATAGGATGGAGAAAAAGACACAGATTGAAATCATAACTGTGAATGTGAATGGGATGAACTCTCCCATAAAACAGAAGCAGATAGCAGAATGGATTA
>JAQQSZ010007281.1:0-13352 GCA_028646595.1 Phalanger gymnotis | reverse complement strand
TAAGATTTTGAGCTACAAATTTTTCTCCCTCCATCTTCCCCTCCACAAGACAGCATGAAATCTGATATAGGCTATACATGTACAATCATATTAAACATATTTTCACATTAATCATATTGTGAAAGAAGAATCAGAATAGGAAAAACCACAAGAAAGGAAAAAAATTAAAAAGGGGGAAATAGCATGCTTCCATCTGCATTCAGACTCAATAGTTCTTTATCTGGATGTGGATAGCATTTTCTATCAAAAGTCTTTTGGAGTTGCCTTAGATCCTTGCATTGCTGAGAAGAGCTAAGTCTATCAAAGTTGGTCTTCAGACAATGTGGTTGTTGATGTGTACAATGTTCTCCTTCTGCTTACTTCACAACCTAGTATCAGTTCATGTAAGTCTTTCCAGGCTTTTCTGAAATCCGCTTGCTCATCATCTCTTATAGAACAATAGTATTTATTACTTTAATATACCACAACTTTTTCAACCACTCCTCAATTGATGGGCATCCTATCAATTTCCAAGTCTTTGCCACCACAAAAAAGAGTTACTACAAATATTTTTTGTGCATGTGGATCCTTTACCCTTTTTAAATGGTATCTTTGGGATAGTAGTACAGTTGCTTAATCAAAAGTATGCATAGTTTTATAGCCCTTTGAGTATAGTTCCAAATTGTTCTCCAGAATGATCACATCCAGAATGATCAGTTCACAAGTCTACCAACAATGCATTAGTGTTCCAATTTTCCCATATCTTCTCCAACATTTATCATTTTCTTTTTCTGTCATATTAGCCAATCTGATAGATATAAGATGGTACTTCAGAGTTGTTTTAATTTGCATTTCTCTAATCAACGGTGATCTGGAGAACTAATGACTCCAATTTTTGAATACCATTTAAGAAAGATATTCATGCTTGGAAAATTCTTTGACATGTCTTGGCCATGTATTTTACAGTAGATTTATCTATCCCAAAGCCTTAAAGAAATATTCTATGTAGAACCTAGATAGTCACTATATTGATTATGAAGATTTATTAAGGGAATAATTTTTTAAGTTTACTTCCCTAGCCTATGGAGTACCAACAAGGGGAAGGATGAACATTTCATATAGACCTGAGTTTATCTCAGTGAATCCTGGCCCCAAACTGGGGAAAAGGGATGGTTTCCAGATATTTCTCACTTTTTCTCCTCCTATTCTGGAATAGAAGCTTGGGAAAATTCCCAAAACAAAGTTTAGGCATGGTTCATGTCTAGGGTCACTCCAAAATGTTGATAACAGTGTGCATTTAAGAAAGCATATTCATTCTAAAGTATGGGTATCAAGTATGGGATAAACATTTATGCCACTGTAAAAGTACATTGCATAGAGAAGAATCAATAAACATAAACAGGAAATATTTAAAATATCACAAGTACCTTTAAAATATCACAAATATAAAAACCTTTTCCCAACCTCCCTTCCCACCAAACAGACACAAATAAACTTTCTGCAACCCCCACAAAACAGATATTTTGCATTCTCCTTTGCCCTCTGATTTCTTAAATAATTCCTTCATCTCTCTGGGTGAAGTCAATGGGCTGTAGTATCACTTAGTATGACCTAAGGAAATTTTGTCTTTTCTTTCCCCCTACTTTTTCATGGCTTCTATTGCTGCCCCCTCCTCCAATCATACCACAGTCCTCTAAAGATTCATCACTTTTTGGCCAATCATCTGGTGATAAGTCTCTATTTAACAAGCTTGGTTCAAAGAGAGCAGAGATATGGCCTGTTACAAGGCCAATGCTAGAGTCCTTTCCTAGAAAGGAGTTTCATAAAAGCTGCCAGATCTTGTTCTCTCCTGAATCTGAGGTCCCCTCCATACCCAGGAGGGCTTTTATGGAAGAAATATTTTATGTGATATATCTTGCCCCTTGATTATTTATTGCAGACAGTAGTTAATCCCTAATTACTTGCATGTAATTTGGAATGTTTCCACACTTATTTAAAATATATCTACCTATTCTTCTCGGAATTGTCTTCAAACAAAATAATGAATTCCATTTTCTAAGGGTGGTTTCAGGCAAGGAGAAAGAATTTATAGGCATAGTTGATTCCAGTGTCTGATAAAACTCTCCAAGAGAGGAACGGATTAAGTCTGATCTGTTACTGGTAGCTTCTTTTAATAAATTAAATAAAAACAACCTAACAGAAGATAACCGCATAGAGTGAGCGGCCACATTACCTATCCTGTTCATTCCTATGAGTTATTTGAACTATGAACTTAAAAAGTGCCTTTTACCTTCTAGTTCTCTGAACTTCACCTGGAGAAGCTAACAAATAGTCAAAAATCCATTCATTCACTCATCCGTTCATCCCAAAGCAATGGAACTCTGTGCCTGATAACTGTCTTTAAGTAGTCCTGAGTGGAAAAAGTTTAAGAAGCTCTGGATAGCAGAAACAATATCGACCTGGAATGGTGAGCAAAATGGGACTTTTTACTGTTCTTTGTTTGAATGGGCAGGTAAAGTGGGATCTTTTGCCTGGGAGTGTTTCTCAGCACTAAGACAATGGGGAGTCATTCAATTGTATACAATGTGATGCTCGTGGTTGGAGCTTTCCCACACTCTTGGTGTTATTGATTTCCCACACCCTAAATGGCAAGCCTTGAGTCCTCGGGGCCCTGAGACAGGTATATGAGATCTGAGGTTAGCATTTTGTATTGGGGGTACACTCATTGAAAGAATTTGGGTGATAAGACTCTGGGTAAACTGTTGAAATAACCCCCCCACTAGCTTTGTAACCCAGACAAATAGATATTGCTGCTTCTCGAGTAACTATGAATTGTGATTTCAATCAGACAAGCTCTGTTGATGTTTGTAATTTCTGTTTGTATTTACCTTGAAATTCATGGGGCTGATCTTTTCCCCCTGAACTAAGTGAATGATATATGTATGTTTAATTAAACTGAGATTATTAACCCCTTAAAGTTGCTTTCTTTAGAAAAGCAGATCAAAGAATCTGTGCTAGCAGCCTTCTTGTTGTTGCTCTCGTGTTGGTCTTTCACTACTACAACAGCTGCTAGCTACATTGTTGTTACACTACCCCAGGAGGTACTCATCTAACCTGAGGACACATAGTGTGCTAAAGTGGCATTAACACTAACATACGTTTATCTGGCTTTTCTGCCTTTGGACCAATTGGTCCTTAAACAGGGGAGAGGATTAATTAAGCCTAACCAACTTTCAAGAGTTCTCTCATAAGGAAACCCAGGAGAAGGTTTGAATTGATCTCTCAGTTTATGGGCAACAAACCAGGCTGGAAGTCTCAGTGATAATTTCAGCAATAATTACCCAAAACTAGACTCACAGAAAACAGCCTTTAAGAGACTGTGTCCTTCTTAAAATGGAGGTTCTTGGAGGAACCAACCTACAAGAGAAAAAAACGCCAGGAGCACAGTTGACTGTCAATGTAAGAAGACCACGGATAAAGTGAACCTCCAGTGTATGGAGGTTTCCATACCATTGAAGGCAAAGGCCACAGAGTCAGGAGTACAGCTTGGAGTGTTGTGTGAAAGTAATTTAGATAATTAGAAGGAAAAAAAAAGTCAGTTCTATAGTGCTTGACAGTTAAGCACTTGTGTGATTCAATAGTTAAAACATCCTTGTAAGGTGGACAACACAAATGTAATCTTCATTTGACCAATGAGGGAACTGAGGTTTAATAAGGAAGTAGGAGAAATGAAATGCCCAGAATCTCACAGCTATTAAGTGTTTGTGTTTTGACTTAGATTCAGAGCTCCTGAATTGAAATCTAGCATGTTGTAGCACAGGGTGTGTTTTGATGGAGGAGATTCTAGAGCGATGATGTCTCAAAGAGCAATTTATCCATGTGGACTTCATTGGCTTAGAAAGCCACAAATTAACATTACCTGTCTTGTATTTTATTTATTTTGTTAGATATTCTCTAATTACCTTTTAATCTGGTTAGGTTTGCACTTAGGAATTTTGTGGTCAAGGAGTTTTAGCCCTCCATTGTAGAGTGGTTCCATTGGTGTCATCTGGAGATTGTCAAGAATACAGGAGATTCTGATTAATAACCTCCCAAACTGGTAATGATGATATACTGATGACCCTAGAGCTAAACAATTGTTGCTCCAAATGAACCAGAAACATTAAAACTTCAAATGAATAAGCTATGAATGTAAAGAGTTTTATACTTCAACACTAGCAGTCCCTAAGTCAGAGGTTTGAAAAACTCCTAAATTCAGTTTGGTCTTTCATTAATTTTGGTTGTGTGATTTTTTAGAACTGAACAGAAGTGTTTTCATAGCTATATTTTTAAAAATTCAGTGGCAAGAGGAGAGAAATGGAGAATGAAATTTGCCATAGGATAAGTTTTAAGGCAAATTTTAACTTGGTGTTAGGAAAAAACCCCTTCCTAACAAGAAGTTGTCCAAAAGTGCAATGGGCAACTTTAAGAGATGGCGAGTTCTTTCTCCTTAAAAGTCTTCAAGCAGAGAATAGATAATCAATTGTTATAGTAGGAAATTCCTTTGGATAATGGGTTAATCTAGATGACTGTTGAAATTCTTTCTATCTTTCAGATTATGTGATCTTATTATTCTGTATGTCCAGCTCCAAAAAAAAAAAAAACAAAAACAAAAACTGGAGAGATAAAGAAAAGAGGGTATTAGCAGAAATAATCATATAGATTGTTAATTATGGTACCTTGTTTCTTACAGGCCAGCAGACATATGTAAATTGGTCCTTGTCCTTTGGGGCATATGTTGAGCTAAAATTGAGAGCCTAGTGTGATTTTCTTCACTCTTTCTTTGGTTTCTAAAAGTTGTTGGCTTTATATTCAGGAGAAATCATTGCAATGAATTCTTTCCTGGAGGGTGAAGACCATTCCTAGTTTGACTATCTAACAGTTCTGGCTTATGGGGTTTGGGGGAGGGGAGGAGAAAGAATAGAGAAAAGGGATTCAAAATAGTTTGCTTAATGAACTGTTAATTTGCAGGAAGAATGGTACTTGGAACCATTTTAGCAGTGAAATTACATATTCCTGAGCTCTACTAATATCTTTCTTAAATCTCCTGCTTATGCAATTTCCTTTTTTGACAAAAAAGAAAACATGATTTGGTTATATTTTTCTTTCCTTTCCAAAAACTTCCTAATAAACTTTACTCTGTTGTTTATTCCTATATTATTTCCTTTTGGTTGGCGGAGGGAGTGGTAGAGAGAAGAGAAAGAATAAAGAAAAAAAATCTTGCAGTGGCTTCATTTTGAACAAAATATGTGCAGCTAACATGTCAACAAAGATAGATTTCAAAGGTCTCCCAGTATCTTTTTAATAAACATCCATCAGCTATTTTTACTTTGCACCTAGTTCAGTGTTGCCAACATGAAGAATAGACAGAGCAGAAATGTTACTATTTCAGGAGGATTTTGACAGATCAAAGACCTAGACTTCTGTACTCACTGTATCAGCTTCAAAAGTGATCCTTGCTTTTTAAAAATTTCCCCAAGTAATACTCCATAAAAGTCTCTCAAAATGAACTCGTCCTGCCATAACTGTACTCTTTTTATGTCCAACACCTGCAGTTTCCAAACACTAAAAACAGCACTTCTCCTAGAAGAATCCTCCTCTTCACAAGAGACCTCATTGCTTCTTATCTTAGGGTCATGGTGTCCAGCAACTGAGCTCAAAGTCCTTTTCTCCACCCTGCTCATATGCAGAATCTCACTATCCCAGGATCAAGGAGCTTACAAGTGAACTGTTTCCTTTTTACCTGAAAAATAAAGTCTCTTTGCAAGGGGCATGTTTTAGTCTGGGCATTTTCTTAATTTTCTGCATGTAATAGGCACATAATACATGTTGAACTAATTTAATAGCATGTCACAATTTTTATGCCATATATTTTCTTCAGTGTTTCAAAGAACTGTGACTATGATAAGGTGGATACTCCCTTGACTGAAGCACACTGAAAATCCATTTTGATGACTGTTACCTGGGACCAAACAGCTGAAACTGCTATGGTCTGCGGGGAGACATATGAGACTGAAAGGAAGTCTCCCATATAAATATTCAAATTAAAACCTTTGTTGGCACAAAGGAAAGAGACTGGATATGGAGTCAAGAGAGGCCTGAATTCAAATCAAAGACAAAGTGCTTGAGCTCTTAGTTCAAATTTATACATCATTAAAATGAGGATAATAACACTAGTGTTGTTAGACTGAAATGAATGAATATGTAAAAACTGGTTACAAAATTTAAAGTGCTAAGTGGATATCAGTATTAGTAGATGTTATACAAGAGTTGGGGTCTCAAACTGCAATATCTATACTTCAAACCTGTTGATAACTCACTCTGTATTAATCTTGGGTTTCATGTGATTTTGAAGAGGTCTCAGTGGCCACTTGGCTCAAATCATACTTGAAAAAGTATTCCCTAAGCATGAATATTTATAATAATACTAGTAGTCCTTTTTGTTATAGTAAAGAACTGGAAATTAAACAGATCACTTGATTGCCAAGATGGCTGCTTGAATGGGAGTCAGACAATCCAGATCCCACATATCACTACCAGCAAAATCCTGAAGTTCTCACCATACCAAATAATAATTGAATAACACAGACAATAACTGAGTAACACAAACTAGAGTAAGTGGCTTCTTTCCCCCCATAATTGCATAAGAGATCAGCCAGAAGTCTAACAGCATTAGAAAAATGTCCCCAACCAGCAAATTCAATATCTATCCAGTATAGCCTCGCAGCAAAAATCAGACAAAGATGCCTGTAGCCAGGTTTGAAGAAGAAATAATGGAAGATTCCTTTGAGAAAACCCAGGTGTAATCAAAATATCTAGCATCAACAAAAAGCTATAGGATGAAGATGTAAAAAACCCCAGCAGTGGAACGCGATCAAGAGAAGACTATTCCTACCGAAAGACTCCAAGGCTTTAGGGGTCCCTAACTTTCCAGTAAGGGCCCTGAAAATACAGTATTTTTAGCTTCAAAGATGGAGGAGTCCAAGCTCCAGATGAAAGAGGTCAGCCAGATCAAGAATCCTCAGGGTAAGAGCAAACAGGGGCAAATATCATACCTAAAAGTATAGCCTGTTCCAGGTACAAAGCTTCAATTTGGCAACTAACTGGAGATATGTATAAATCAAAGAAAACACCAGGCAATGACAAAAATCATTGCAAATCTAGAAATCCTTCAAGAATAAGAAAAATTCTTAACAACTACAAATAATAACTAAAAATTAAAAAAAAAGTTATTTGTAAGTACTACACGAATACCTAGAAGCAATTAATCAAGGGATGAAAAAAGTGAAATAAAATCTCCGGGGGAAAGAATTGAAAGGACAATAAAGGTTTTTAAGGGAAAGTGTCTAACCATCCTTCCATACCCCCACCCCTGCAAATAGATTGTTTTGAAATGAACCAAGTAGAAATCAATGACTTCAGGAGATAGCAAAAAAAAGGATAAAATTTAAAAGCAAATTAAACAAAACTACAAGATAGCAGGTATCAGAAACACTGTCTGGAAAATAAGTCAAATAGACATGACTTAAAAAAATATCTATCTTCCCTAAAAAAAACTTGATTAAGATATATTTTAAGAAATCATAAATGAAAACTGTCCATATCTATTAGAAGCAAAGATATGGGGGAGGGGGGACCGGATCCACCACTGCCTGAGGAAACTCTAAAAGCCTGGAATGTCATAGTCCAAATCCAGAGCTCTGGCATCAGAAAAAAAAAATGTGGCAGACATCCAGAAATAATCAGTTAAAAAATAAAAGGGCACAGTCAGGATCACACAAAAACATCCAGCTACTACAAAAAAAAATGAGAGATGTTGGAATACACTATTCCAACAAGCAAAAGATACAAATTAACAGACCACTTGTACAACATACAACTTATTCTGCAAAGCTGAGTATAAGATTATTTGGGGCGGGGAATTGATCTTTATTGGAATACAGGTCTTTCAAGCATTTATAATTAAAAGACTAGAGAGTATCAGGAACTTTTGAATATACTAGAGAGTATTAGGAACTTTAAATATAATAACAAAAACAACTTATTTGAGTAATTGGAAGAAGCTGTCTGTTGATACAGATATAATATCTAATGGGGAAAAAGGAAAAGTGTTCCTTCGAGATCTTAGTGTCTTCAAAGGTCATTTAGAGAGTTAAATAAGGAAAACAAAAACAGTCCTGAGGCTTGTTTTTTTTTTTTTTTTTGAGGATTGAAGTGGGCAGAAGAATGAATACAATGGTTTAGAAAGGAAGAAGAAGGGTTTGAATTTAATGTTTGTCACAATTGGGGGGAAAGTGAAGAAAAAATATACAAACACTTTGTTGGAGGAGACCTTTAAGGCTGCCTTTTGCTCCACAGAGTAAAGTGTTTGTTTGTCTGTACATGCGCGCGCGCGTGTGTTTGTGTGTATGTGTGTGTGTGTGTATGATATTAAAACAAACAGAATAATAACCACAACAGGAACCTGGCTTCCCTGGTTTCCTTCAAGTGCCTGTTAAAACCCTACCTTTCCCAAGAAACCTTTCCCCAAAACCTCTCAGTGTTCATACCTTCCTCCTGCTTTTGTCTCCAAGTTATCATGTGTGGGTTTGCATAGATAGATAGACAGACCGATCGATCGATCGATAGATAGATAGATAGATAATCTCTATGCAAGTATGCATTTGCATATGTGTTTGTATGTCTCATTGGTTAACGAGCACCTTGAGAGTAGGGATTATTTCCTTTTCTCCCCTCAGCATATAGTGTAATGGCAGGCACGGCACATAGTAGGTACTTAATAACTTCATATTGTCTTGCCATTTAAGTGCTTTATTTGAATATGAAATGTATAATACAATAGAACCTTGCATGTTCTATAATACTGTGGAACACAGTTGTTCTATAATACTACAAAACATAAAGAGCAAACATGGTCTTTGACTTATTAGGTTTTTCTTTAAAACGAATAGTAACACTAAAATATAAAGTAGATTATTTTCATTACATGAAATTGACAAGTTTTTACATGAATAAAATCATCACGAGTAGGATTAGAAAGAAAGCTGTAGATCAGGAAAAAATTGCATTAAATATCTCCGATATCATGACATATGAAAGAGAATTAAGAAATATGTAAAACATAGGTTGTTCCCCAATGAATAAGTGGTCAAACCTTATGAATAATCTATTCTGAAAAGAAAGGTAAATCGTTAATCACCATGTAAATATTATTCCTGTCATCGACGATAAGTTCGAATCAAAATAACCTTGAGAGTTTACATACCCATCAAAATTGGCAAAGATGAAAAATATGGAGAAGATAAAGCAGTCAGAATGAGAGTGGAGCTGTGAATTGTCCCAGTAATTCTGGAAAACAATTGTGAATTATGCTTAGAAAGTGACTACAATATCCATATTTTTGATTCAGAGACCTCACTTCTAGGCAAGGAAGTTAAATGTAGAAAGAAAGCAACAACATATTTGAAAACAGCACTTTTGTAGTAGCAAAGAGCTGGAAACAAAGTAGTTAACCTATTGGGAAATAGGTAGACACTTTGTGGTACATTGGTATAATAGAACATCATTGTATTATAATAGATGATGAATATGAACACTTACAAACATGAGAAGACATATGAATTAATGAGAAATGAAATGAGAAGAAATAAGGCAACTATTGCAATGATTACCTTTAGGCAAAGGGAAAGAGCAATAGCAACAAAATCAAAACTGAGTTCTATAAAATTATAATGATCAAACTTTATCCAGAAGAAGAGAGAACATACAATTCCCATACCTCTTGCAGGTGTTGCGTATCATACATTTAGAAAACCTTATATATTGCCAGACCTAGCTAATAAATTAATTTTGTCAAACCAACTCTCTTTTTTATTCCTCATTAAAAAGATGGCTCTTTGAGTAGAGAAGAGAAATATATTTATAAATTAAGAGTATGGAAAATAATGTCCGTATATTTTTTAAAAGAAGAAAGTTGATGCCTCATTTTTCCCAGGTTGGTTAAAACCTAGTGTATATGTTGCTTTCTGTGGGAGTAATAATGATGTCCATCATTTCTTCCATTCTTTCAGGTCACATCTTTTGTTATATCTTGAAAATTCATCTCTGTGTGAATTTCAAAATTCTACCTCTACCAGAATGGAGTTTTTTGTTGTTGTTCCTGGCTAAAGATCTGATACAAAATGATTTCCTCAGTATAGAGAATATAACAGATGCTGAGGTAGTAGCGTCCAGATGTGATGGTTCTCTTATCATTGATCATGAAAAAATAAATCACCTTAGAAATGCTTGCATGTATGTCTTATTTTACATAAATTTCTGTTCTCAAGTTTTTTCTACAAATGTTTTAGGATAATTATATTCATATTTACTTCTCACTAAGCTTTGGGCAGGCTTACATCATTTTTCATTGTCTTTTGCTGATCTGATGTTAATCAAAAAATATCCTCAATGGAGATTTCTTTCTTGTGTCAACTTGTCTCTAACAGACATATCTTTACATTTGGCATATAGGATCATATATTTCTTGTTGGAAAGTACCACCAGAGGTCATCTAATAGTGTATTTGCTTTTCTAATGAGAATCCTGAGGTTCATTCCTGTTTCACAAAATGAGGTGGCACTTCTCTTTGCCAAAGAAAATTCCTGTACATGTAGAAGTTATCTCATCTCATCCCATTCCATCCTCTCTTCTCCAAAAGACTGCCCTCTCTATCATTACCACTCTCATATATCTTCAATCTCTCCCTATCCACTGCTATTTCCCTACTACCTACAAACTTATCCATGTCTCCCCCATCATCAAAAATCTCATTTCATCCATCCAGCCTTACAGCTCTATTACCTTTTGTGGTTAAACTCCTTGAGAAGGCCTTCTACAATAGGTTCTTCTCCCTCCCTCTCTTCCTTCCTTCCTTTCTCCCACCCTCCCCTATTCCTCCTCCTCCTCCTCCTCCTTCTTCTTCTTCTTCTTCTTCTTCTTTTCTCTCTCTCTCTCTCTCTCTCTCTCTCTCTCTCTCTCTCTCTCTCTCTCTCTCTCTCCCTCCCTCCCTCTGTGTCTTTCTCTTCCCTAATAAATTTTTGGTTGCTAAGTCTAAAACGTAATGCCCTTTTCTCAATTATCATCCTTCTCGATATCTCTGCAGCCATTGTGTGTCCCTCTTTTCTCTACGTTTTAATGACTTTACTCTTTCCCAGTGCTGCTACATTTATGACCACTCCTCAGTCACTTTTGCTGACTTCATCTAGGTCTTCTTTGCTAATCATATGTCTCATAGGGCTCAGTCATGGTCCTCTCTCTTCTCCTTCTGTATTATTTTACTTGGTGATTTGATCAGCTCCTATAAATTCAATTATCAATTCTATGCTGATGATCCTCAATTCTGTTTATCCAATCCTAACTTCCCTACTGATCTCCAGATGACTATTTCCAACTATCTACTAGACATCTTAACTTGGATGTCCCACGGATCTTGAACTCCCCAAACTGAGCTTATTTTCCTTTCCCCAAAACTTTCCCTCTTTCTTAGCTTCCATGTTACTGTTGAGGACTCCACCATCCTTCCAGATACTCATGCTCACAATGTAGATGTCATCCTCAATTTCTCTCTCTCTGTCACTCCTGCCCCCACCCCAGCATATGCAAGGCTTGTTCATTCTACCTTCATAATAACACTTGTATATGCTCCCGTCTCTTTTCTGACACTGCCAATGCTTTGGTTCAAAGACTCATCACCTCTTGCTAGGACTATTGGAACAGCTTCCTAATTGGTCTTCCTGCCACACAAGTCTCTCCGAACTCCAGTGAATCCTCCAGTTAGCTGTCAAAGTGGTCTTTTTAATGGCAGGGCTAGCCATTTTATCTCCTATTCAATAAACTCTATTATCTCCCAATCATCTCCAGGATCAAATATGAAATCTTCACCTTTGAGACTTACTATGTGATCCAATGCCACATATCCTCTGTGAGCTTGTTTCTTTATCTCTGAAATGAGAATGATGCTTGCACTACCTTCCTCATAGGGTCTTTTTGAAGAAATAATGTTATAAGCAGGACTACAAAAATTAGCTTTTGCATGTGTTTATGATGCTTGATGTACAATTTTTCCAGAGCTTTCTAACTATCTTTTCAAAGAAAATATTCATAATATAAGGGCACGGGGTTTCTAACAATCTACCAATCTTTTAAAATATTCATTTTTCTATTTAAAACAATCTTTTTCAAAACTTCCCCCCCAAAAAAAAAACTTGTACCCATCTTCAAAACTAAACCACCAATTATCAAGGTAAATTTTGACTTTGTTAATTTATGGATAGGAAAAGGAAAATTCATTATTTCCACTAATCGCTAGCTGAAATTTAGTATTTTTTCAATTATGAATTGATTTATATTTTCCTATTAAAAATCCCATAGACTTCACCTAATTGCCATAGGAGTCCATGACAAAAAGAAAAAAATAAATAAAAGGTTAAGAATATCTAGTTTAGAGGCTTTTAGTAAATTCTTTATATTTTTTCTGCTTCTTTATCCTTTTTAGTTGATACACACACACACATATTTGTTTTTGGTAAACTATGATGCATCGATGTCAACTAATTGTTCACTAATCTCTAGACAACTCAAAATCCAACCTACCTCTTAGCTGAAACTATTGAATGTCTTTTGATTTTTTTGCTGGAGAGAATATTAGTGCTGAAAAAAGTTTTATAATCAAATCAAGTTAGATAAAAAAGGAAAATAATTTTCTCATCAATGTGTTCATCCAATTCACATTAAATATTAATAAAATTGCATTTTAGTCTTTATAAAAATTATTTGATTTTCTCACTATTCTCTGGTGTTCCTATACTATTTCTGTGAAAGAAGAAAAGTGACACACAAAACAGAGGACCATTTTTTCTTCTTCTTCTTTTTTTTTTTTTTTTGTAGATCCATATGACCAAAGAAGCCCAACCTTTTGCAGTCGTGTGCCTTGGTCATTTGCAAGTTCTATTTCTTATATAAATTTGCCATTTTCTCACATGGCCTATCATAGTCCTGTGCACACAATAAAAACTTCATATACATAGTTTGATTATTGATTGATAAATAAATTCAAGATTTAGTTTTAATTATAATTTTTTGTGGCATTAATGGAAATAGTAGCATGAATATCTTCTAAATCACCATGTGTCTTCTAAATCACCATGAATATCTTCTAAATCACTCTTGACACAATTACCATGGGTGATAATCTATTACTAACTGCAATGCACCTTTAGCACATGTTCATATCTATTTAATATGCTCATTAATTAAGTGGAATTACAAATAAAGGAAAACATCCATGTTAATGT
>JAQQSZ010007280.1:0-13353 GCA_028646595.1 Phalanger gymnotis | reverse complement strand
AAAAAAGAATTTGGATGCTATACCACTTGGTAAATATACAATTAGTATTTATATTGCTTCATGGTCTCTGGTACCTTTGGGGAAGATGTAGTTTCCTTCCTTATCTCTTTTAATTAGATCTATTTTTGCTTTAGTTTTGTCTAAGATGAATTGCTACCCCTCTGATTTATTATTTTTTACTTTAGCTGAAGCATAATATATTTTGCTCCAGCCCCTTATCTTTATTCTGTGTGTTTCTCTGCTTCAATTGTGTCTTTTCTAAACAACATATTGTAGGATTCTGGCTTTTGATCCCCTCTGCTATCCACTTCTATTTCATGGGATAATTACTCCCATTCATACTCACAGTTATGATTACTAACTGTGTATTTCCCTCCATCCTATTTTTCCTTTTGTTTGTCCTCTGTCTCCTTTCATCTTTTACCTCCTCACTGGTGCTTTGCTTCTGTTTACCACCTCCCCTGGTCTGCTGTCCCTTCTGTTAGTTCTCTCCCCACCCCTTTTACTTAATCTCCTACCATTCTACCTCCTTGTGGGCTAAGATAGGTTTCTATATTCACCTGATTGTGTATGTTATCTCCTCTTTGAGCAAATACTGACGAGAATAAGGTTCAAGCAATGCCCATCACCCAGTCTCCCATCGTCTCCTCCACTCTAATAGGTCTTATGCACCCCTTCGTGTGAAATAATTTACCCTGTGCTACCTTTCCCTTACTTCTTCACACAGTGTATTCCTCTTTGTCATCCCTTAATTATTTTTATGTCATTTTCTCAAATTAACCCTATACCCAAACTCTCTGTATACGTGCAGTCCTTCCAGCTGTACTACTAGTGATACAATTTTTAAGAATTACAAGTGTAATCTCATGCAGGCATGTAAACAGTTTGATGTTATTGAATCCCTTATGTTTTCTTATGCTTTTTAATATTGAACATCAATTTTTTGTTCAATTCTGGTCTCCTTATGAAAGTTTGAAATCCTTCTATTTCATTGGATGACCAATTTTCCCTTGAAATATTACCCTGAATTTTTCTAGCTAAGTGATTCGTGTTTGTAGTCCTAGCTCCTTTACCTTCCTGAATATCATGTTCCATGATATCCAGTCCTTTAATCTTGCAGCTGCCCAATCCTGTATAATCCTGATTGTGATTCCCTCATATTTGAATTGTTTCTTTCTGGCCATTTGTAGTATTTTTTCCTGGACCTGGTAGTTCCAAAATTTGCCTATAATATTCCTTGGTGTTTTTATTTTGGGATCTCTTTGCTGAGGTGATCAGTGGGTTCTTTCAATGCCTACTTTGCCCTCTGGTTCCAGGGCAGTTTTCTGTGATAATTTCTTGAATGATGCTGTCCAGGTCCCCTGTTTTATTCCATCTTTCATGTGGTCCAGTTATTCTGACATTCTCTCTTGGATCTATTTCCAGGTCAGTTGTTTTTCCAATGAGCTATTTTATAATTTCTTCTATTTTTCTTTCATTCTTTTGAATTTGTTTGATTGAATCTTGATGTCTCATAGAGTAATTAGCTTCCACTTGCCCAATTATGAATTTTAAGGACTTGTTTTCCTCGTTTAGCTTTTATATTTCCTTTTCCATTTGGCCAGTTGTACTTTTTAGGGAGTTGTTTTCATCAGTAGATTTTTGTATCTCCTTTTCCATTTGGCCGAATCTACTTTTTAAGCAATTGTTTTCTTTTGTCTAAGCTGCTGCCTTTTTTTCATAATTCTCTTGCCTCACTCTCATTTCTTTTCCCAGCTTTTCTTCCACCTCTCCTATTTGATTTTTAAGCTCTTTTTTGAACTCTTCCATAAATTCTTTCTGGGCTTGAGATCACTTCCTATTTTTCTTTGGGGTTTTGCCCACATTGTTTTGACCTTGTTGTCCTCTTCTGAGTTTGTGTCTCAATCTTCCTGTCACTGCAATAACTTTGTATTGTCATTCTTTTTTGTTGTTGTTTGCTTATTTTTTTTTTGGCTCTTCTCCTTTCTTTTATACTTGAGCTCTCTTTCTGGGGTGGAATGGGTACTGTCTCAAGCTTTTTGTGCCTGGGGTTGCAAGCCCTCACTGATTATCTGGTGGGCACTGATGTTGTCGTGAGGCCCTTGGGGGACTCCCATGTCTGGTGCTGGACTAAGGGGGTGGGGCGGGGGGTGGCTGGTACTGCTGGAGGTTGTAGGGGTCTGGTAGCTTACCTGGTGTTGAGCTGGGGTCCTGGTGCTGATGTCTGATCTGTGTTGAGGCTACTGGGGTGTTCCTCCATTGGCTTCTGCCTGTTTCCCTGAGCTAGACTGACACACATGTAGTTCCCAGGTCTTATTGCTGCCTGTTTGCCTGTGGCTACACTGAAGCAAGTGGTGGTACCCAGTTTTGGCAGCTGCCTGTTTGCCTGGCTATGGTAGATTACATGCAGGGTCCTAGTGCTTCTGTCAGTGTTTTGCTTAGACACCTTTAGCATATACTTGTTTGCTTGGGGCTATGCTGAAGCACTTGGCATCTCGCAGTTGGACATTGCCTGCTTGCCCAGAGGTATGCTAAAGCACATGGAGGTTCTCAGAGCTGGCATCTGCCTGTTCCCCTGGCTATGCTGAGGCACATGGGGGGTCCTGGTGTTAGCATTTGCCTGCTTCACTGTACTGGGGGTCAAGATCTTCTCCTGTTTTGGTGAGGTGAGGCTTGCTGCTGACTTCTGGGGATGCTTCCTGTGCTACATTGCACTTCCCTTTTACCTGAATAATGAAACAGACCTTTTTACTGACTCTCCAATTTCTTGGATTGCTTCACCCCATGTTTTTCTGGTTCTGCTATTCCAGAATTTGTTTTGGGGAGTTCCTTTATGGTTGTTTGGAGGTGGCCATAGGAAAGTTATGGTGATTTTCTCCTTTGTTCACCATGTTAACTCCCAAAAGTCTCTCCAAATTCTCAGTCTTCTACGTTCCCTTCAATTTCTGATAATCTATGCTCTATTGAAGGTATCTTCTAGCTTTAAATTACTATAAGACAAGATGAGTATTCTAAGCACCCTGCATCTTCCATAATGTTCAGGACACTACTAAGCACTTATTCAGTGTCCAATAATTCTTGTTGGTTTGTTGGCTAAAGATTTTCATAAATATTTCATGTGTAGATAACCAGAATCTCAGAGGTAGAAGTTATCTTAGAGATCACGTAAACTGACATGTACCTAAATAAGGATTCCATATGCAATATTTTTGACAAATAGGCATCTACTTTCTGCTTAAAGATCTCCAGTGATTAGGCAGCCTCTTTCACTTTTGGAAGCTATAAAAAACATAGGTCTTACTTGTTCTGTAGAGAGCGCTCACTTTGAAAGCAAGAAGAGAGCTAGAACAAGCAAATTCTAAAAGATATGGGCTAAGCAAGAAGGAGGAGGGGAGGAAGAAGCAAAAAGGAAGGAGAGGTTCATTATGAACAATTCTCAGAATAGAATCACCAAACTTGCAGATTCAGTGCATCTGGAAAAGGAGAAGCTTGTGATAGGAAATAGCTATTTGCAACAAAGAGAAACTTAGTTTTCCTAATTCATTGCCTATGGAGACTTGGGTTTCTACATTTCTAAGCAAATTCTGATTTTGAAGGATGAAAGGCCATTTTAGGGGGCAAAATGCCTATGCCTCCATGTGATAAAAGGTCTCCCTGGATTATGAGTTGGCTATAGTGTCTGCTTTAGGTATCCAAAGTGCATAGTAGAGTCTTAGGATTGTAGTGAATTATCCCCCATCTCATGGACTCAAATATGTGACAGGATCCTAGAATATGAGATGCTTTGAATTAGAAGAGACATCAGGAATTTTCTAGGTCAATCTCTCTCTAAGATAGAGATACCTTTTAGGAGTCATAGCTAGTTTTGTTAATTTAGGTATTATTGTAATTGATGAGTCAACATATACTTATTATATATCTCCTGCATGTTAAAGCTAGGAAAACCCATAGAGTCTGCATATAGAGTTAGATTTTATTTAGTGTAGTGGAAAAAGGCTTGAGATTGAAATCCTGGATGTGACAGTTTTGAGTCCTGGCTCTGCCCCAAATTGTAGGACTGTCAGCAAGTGCTTTTCCTTCTCTGGATCTCAGTTTCCTCAATTATAATGAAAAAATATTACTATATCATCTCTGTTTTCCCTGCTAGTTTTAAAATTTGATTTTCTAACACTATCTTTTAACCTATCTTCTACCCATAATGCTCTATGTCCCTTTTCCTAAATTTTCACTCAATGTCAAAATCATGCTTTAAGCTACTATCCTATCTTTGACGATCAATGTTCTAAGTTCTAAGGTTTTCCCAAGCTCTAAAATTCGATGCATAAAGAGGCAATGTAATGCAGGAGAAGGAGTACTGAATTTGGAGTAAGAGATTTCAAATTGTGCCTCTGCCACTTAATTCCTGTCTAATTTTATGCAAGGTACTCTGCCTTGGATTCCTCATCTGTAAAAGGAGGGGCTTAGACTTGATGATCTCTAAGGTTCCTTCAAGCTCTAAGCCTACAATTCTTTGATCTTTTATAGCTCAAATAGCTCAAGTATTTTATATGTATAAGCAGTTGTCATATATAACTATAACAGCTATAGTGCAGAAAAGACAGTTTCTTCACTTCTTTTCCTTACCAATTCTAATAAAGTCATCATGCTGACCTAGGAACACCACTCAGAAATGATGCTTCTGTTCACTGTAAGTAGTAGGTTAGATCTCCTCCAGGTTCTCTTTCTACTTTCAAAACACCGTTCTCTGGAGATATTTTAGTATAGCATTGCCAACCATTTTGAGGGATCTTTGTAGGAGGCATTCTGTATGGGGAAAAGGTCTAGAACTGAAGGCAAGAGGTTTCATTCCCAAGGCCAAGGTCATGAGAGTGAGCTCCACATGCTTGAGTGGTGGCAACAAATGGCCAGACAGATAGATATCAATTATGTCCTCACAGAGGCACAACTGGGGGCCAAATAGGGGCTCCTTCCTACAGGATTTTGCCTATAGCCTGAACAATATCCCATATTTTAAGGAGAAAGCAACATTTCAATTTATCTACAGACCTAGCATTCTTGCATGAATCATAGACCAGCTCTCTAGATGCCTGACACATCTCAGAGTGCTTGTGGCCTCAAGGTGACATGTATGGTTGTTCAAAGTCACAACTATTCCATTTTTTTCTCTTCACTTTCAATTTAAGTTTCTCTCTAAAGAGGCTATAAACTATTCTGGTTGAAGTATCTGCCTTTCATCAGTTCTCCCTTGAGATGAAAGAGCAGACATCTCCTAGCAAGGATGACAATAGGATTTGGGATACATGCTACCTTTCTTGTTCCACAAGGGGTTTCCAAAAAGCAGCCTAGTGAACTTCCACAAGAATCTTCTACCAGTCATCAGGAGTCTACCATGTAGTCTTAATGTTGATGAAATGTCTATACTTTCATTTCACTCATTCATTCATCAAAAAAAATATTGAGCATGTACTTTTCTAGGAGCTATTCTTTACAATCTTAGAATTGGGAGGGACCTCAGAGGTTGGTTTTCAATTCCAACCTGAATAAGAATTTCCCCGGAATTTCCTCGATAGGTATCCATTTTAGTTTCATTTGCATACCTCCTGTCTTAAAGATGTTTTTGAGAAAGTGATCTAACCCAGCTCCTGTCTGAAGCAGTAGTTCTCCCTTTCCCCTACAATGTTCACCTAGCATTTTCCTAAATACTTCCTGAACACGATGTCTCCCAAGGTAGCACATTCCTTTCTTAGCTAAATGTACTGGAAGTCCAGGCCTACCTTCTTGTAAGTCTCAATTCTTGGTCCTAGATCTGCCCTCATTTTAGTCTTACAACAAACCTGGAAGGAAGTTGCCATTTATATAAGAAAACTGAGGCAGGCAAAGATTAAATGACTTATGTGGGTTCAAACAGCTAGTAAATATCTGAGGCAGGACCTGGATCTGGGTCCAGTGCTCTGGCCACTGTACCACATACCTTCCTAATGCATCTAATCGTTGCCCTTCTACATAACAGCCCTTTTGGAATTCGAAGTCATTAATCACGCTCCTTTCCAGTCTCCTATTATTTGAGGATAAGCATTCCAAGTTCCTTTAATCATTGATCATACGATACTGTTTCTAGTCCCATTATGATCCTGGTAGATCCATCAGGACATGTTGTAGCCTATTAATATCCCTCCTAAGTATGGTGTCCATAACTGAATCAATCTTCTATATGATGTTTACCTATGAATAAATAATTTAAAACCAACAAACAAATAGAACATGCTAGGTGTAAACTATATCTTTTATAAGTTCCTGTTGATTGATAATTTTGTTATAGAGTGAGTATAATTCTGAAGTTTTTAGGCAAGAATACCTAAGTACAAATGCCACTACAAATATTTATTAGCTATGTGGCCATGGTCAAGTTTCTGGGCCTGTTTCCTCATCTGTAAAATGGGGATGATGTCTGTAGGACTTACCTCATAAGGTTGTTACTTAGCAGATGTAAATATGAGAATGTTGGTGAAATACATTGAGAAAAGTGATTCACATGTGTAACAGCAACCACCCTACCATACCCAGTATGGTCTGCTAGCAGGTTCTTTGATCTGCTTGTAGAGGAAAGTGACTTTAAAGGGATAAATAATCTTCTTTAATTACATTCATTAGTTCAGGGGAAAAGTCAGCACCCTGAAAGTCAGAGAAAATATAAGCAGAGAAAATGCAAGCAGAGAAATTAGACCAACAGACAGGGCTCTAACTACCTGAATCAAAGCAATATTACTATACACTTTACATATACCACTGGATCAAGAGAACCTTTACATCTGAGCAGTTGGGGGGTCTGAACATAGGGCTACTCAGAGTCTCAACTAGAGAATCATAAGGTCATTCTCATAAGCAAACCCGCAAAGCAAACACCCAACTCAAAGTATATATATACTTCTCAGAGCCAGAAGGCATCACCACCCTTGTGACTCAGTGCCTAATTAGAAATTAACAAAAGGTGTGAAAGCCTTCTGTAGCAATAATGTGGCTTGCTGCTACCGTGGCTGTGTAAGACCAACAACAACAGCAACAAGAGCACACAGAAGGGCTGCCAGAACAGTTGCTTTTATAAGGAAAGCAACTTTAAGTGGATAACAATCTCACTTTAATCAAACATACATATATAATTTACTTAGTTCAGAGGGAAAAGCCAGCATCCTGAACTTCAAAGCAAATACAAAAAGAAATTACAAACAGAAAATATCAAAAGATCAAATAACACAATTCAACAGACAGGTTTTGTTGGATCAAGACATCACACACATAGTTACCAAAAAGAGAAGCACCAACCTCTAGGTTTTCTTCAAAGCCGGGGGGCTCCAGTGACTACCCAGAGTCTCCACATCAACACTCTTCCAGTGAATGAGAGCCCCAAACAAAATGCTAACCTCTGAGTTTACATACCCTTTGTAAGGCTTGCAGTCTTTATACCTAATCAGCAAAAGGGTGTGGGCTGGGGCTTTGCATTTAGTTAGCAAAAGGGTGTGGGCCTGGGGCTTTGCACCTAGCAAGATTTAATCAAAGGCACTTGATTACTTTAGACTTCTAAAAGAGAAAACAGTTTAAAAAAAGGTCCCACCTTGATTACCAATACACCTTCCTACAAGCAAATGTCCCCTAATCAAGCTTCCCTTAATGGGCTCCACATGAGACCCATTAATGGGTGGGGGAAATCTCACATCCCATTAACATTGCAACATATTAACAGTTGACCAAGTAAAGGGCTCAGGAACAGGTCCTTCAGGATCAATTCCTGAATAATAGAGATTTTTGAATGGATTTAGAATGCCCATCCAAAAAATCTTAGGAAGATAGGAATTCTAACTTTGAACAGAGTAGTAAGAAAGTAGGAGTGACTGTATGATCATTCCTTTGCTCATTTATCTTCAGGACAAAATTTGGGCTATACATCTATCTAGTGATTACCTATATAATGGTTTTTTGGGGATTTGAGGTTAAAAGAACCTTTTCCTGTTCATTCAGTGGGGTATTGAGGGAATAGGACCACCCTAAACCTAGAGAGTAACAGCTTAATTTTAGTCGCTTTTAGTCCCTTTCCCACCAAACACTTTACATACCCCAAAAAATCACAAATTGTGGGCAAACACATTTAGCAAAGCAAGCAGTGAAAAGTAATCAAAGAAGCCATGCAGAATAATTTAGGTGATGGAATACAAAAGAGGCATGGAGCTCTGTGATCTGGGAGTGAGATGAAATCTCAGTTCAATCAAGGAGACATTGATCTCAACAGACCAAGTTTCCTCAGGCGTCTCTGGGGACTCTGGAGACACTGGGAATCAAAGGAACATGTTAGGGTGCTAAAACATCCCCATATGCCTAAAGTTCTCAGGGCCTTTTTGTCCACTATTTAAAGTTTGTGCTTTCACTCTTCTCCCCTCATTTCCTCTTTTCTTTCAAATCTTTCAAGGTCATTCTGTCTCCAATATTCCTCCACCTAAAAGCAGGAAGGGGAAGAGGAAGTCAACCTTTATTAGGCACCTACTATGTGCCAGGCACTATGTTAAACCTCATATGATTCTCATAACTTTGTGAATATAGGTGCTATTATTCCCATTTTATAGGTGAGGAAACTGAGGCAGAAAGAGGTTAAGTGACAGATCCAGGGTCAAAGAGCTAGTAAGTGTCTGGGGCCAGATTTATCTTTGGACCTGATGTCTAGCACGTTTTTCTATTGCATTACTTTCCTAGCAGGAAAAAATAGATATAACAGGGACAGAAACAACACAAGCACCATGTGTTCAAAGCCACATAGTGACCAGATGGGGAAGGGGATCTCCCACTCAGAGCCTGGCAAAATGTATTCCTCTTCATTCAAACCACTAAGACAACAGAGAGAGGCAATTTGACCAGCTAGTGCCTTTTGTAAGTACACTTTGTTCTAGCTCAGCAATAAATTAGGAGGCTTTTCTTCATCACACAGTAAATGGATAGGATACAATCACAGAATACCTACATATGCTCTGAAGTGGAGATCCAGCTCTTCCCCACTCCTATTCCATGTCCTCAAAAATTTCAGAAGCAGGCTCACCAAACATCAACAATGGTCCCTTGCATATATTCCTAAAACAGAGCTTGCATTGGCTAGTTGCCTATTACAACCCCCTGCACACACCCACACACCCACACACACGTATACATGTATGAATGAACAAAAAATCACTTAAGCACTTACTATGGAAGAGTCACTATGCTAGGGGTGCAGATACAAAATTGAAGATACTCTGTGTCCTCAAAGAACCTATATTTTAATGGGAAAGACAACATGTATAATAGAGCTGTGACCAGGGGGAGATATTTGGACTTATAACTTCATAGGGATAGTGAGTGAGATCATAGAGAAATAGCTAGCTAGATATAAGTGTAAGACTATTCAAATGTTTTACATCAGAGGTATCAAACATATGACTTGCAGCTGTCCCAAGCAGGCTTCAAACCACACTAAACTGTAATTAGGAAATATTTAAAAAATAAATAAAAACAAAGTACGATATCAGTTCAGTCATTTTTCAGTTGTGTGACTCTATTTGGGGTTTTCTTGGCAAAGATACTGGAGTGGTTTGTCATTTCCTTCTCTAGTTCATTTTACAGGTGAGGAACTAAGGCAAACAGGGTTAAGTGACTTGTCCAGGGTCACACAGCTAGTAAGTGTTTGAAGCCAGATTTGAATTTATGAAAGTGAGGCTTCCTAATTCCAATCCCAGTGCTCTACCTACTGTGCCACCCAGCTACCCTCAATACAACATAGATAATGTTAATGTGTGGTTTTCTGAAACAATGTGCAGCCTGCAGGGATGCTGATGTATGGTTTAGTGACCCCTATTTAAATCTAAAATTAAAACTGTGTTATATACACTATGTGGTCCAGACATGTGATTTATTTTAATTTTAATTTAATATCATATTTTCCCCAATTACATGCAAAAATAATCTTCAACATTCATTTTAAAAATTGAGTTCCAAATTCTCTTCTTCCCACCCTCCACATTTCATTGAAAAGACAAACAACTTGACATAGGTTATACGTGTGCAGTCATGCAAAACCTATTTCCATATTAGTCATATTGTGAAAAAGAAAACTCAGAACAAAAGACAATAATAAGAAAACTTAAAAAAGGTATGCTTTGATCTATATTTAGATACTATCAGTTCTTTCTCTGGGAATGGATAACATTTTTCATGATAAATCCTTCAGTGTTGTCTTGGATCATTGTATTGCTGAGAATACCCAAATCATTCGCAGTTGATCATCTTACAATATTGCTGTTATGGTGTACAATGCTCTCCTGGTTCTACTCATTTTACTTTGTATTAGTTCATATAAGTCCCTCCAGGTTTTTATGAGTGCATCTGCATCTAGCCCATCATTTCTTATATCATAGCAGTATTCCATCACAATCTTATACCATAAATTGTTCAGCCATTCCCTAATTGATGGGCACTTCCTCAGTTTCCAATTCTTTGCAACCAGAAAAGAGCTGCTTTAAATATTTGGATATAATTTCAAATTATTCAATGTAATGGTCAAATCAGTTTCTAACTCTAGTGTCTCAATTTTCCCACATCTCCTCCAACATTTATCATTCTCCTTTTCTATCCTATTAGATAATCTATAGGTGTGAGGTAATACCTCAGCATTGTTTTAATTTTCATTTCTCCAATCAATACTGATTTAGGGCAATTTTTCATATGGCTACAGATAGCTTTATTTCCTCAGAAAACATAATTTTTGATCATTTGTCGGTTGGGCAATATCTCTTATTTTTATATATTTGAGTCTCTACATATTTGAGAGATGAGACCTTTGTCAGAGAAACGTGCTTCAAAGTTTTTTTCACAGTTGCGATTGCTAACTGTATTTACCTCCATCCAATTTCCCCCTGTTTATTCTATTCTCTCTCTCCTTTTACCCTGTCTCTTCTCAAAAGTGTTTTGCTTTTGACTATTGCCTCACTCTGAATCTCATGGATTGGCCAACAATAGGTCCCTACTCAAGCACCACTTAATGGTTGTTTTTTGGGCCCTACTCGTTCAGAGTGATGTAAATAGTAATAGTTTCTCTTTTGGCCAGCGACCCTGAGGTTCTTCCCCACCTACTTTGATTTTTTATTTTATTAAAAGGGCCATCCCTCCACTCACTTCTTAAAGCGGTCTATTCACTGAATGGCATCTCAATGGGCTTTGCATTCAAAGTGAGAACCTGAAAAAACCTTAGTTTAAAAGGAGCAAGGTCTCCCACTGCATACTGGGCCTACTCCAGTTGTCCTGATCATTATCAGGCCACTGTACCCAGGTAGCTCTAGAGTTGAGAGTGGGGCTGGTGATTTTGCATAGCCCGCCCTCACTCAAATCAAAGCCCATTGCAAGTCATGTCATCATCTCCCTGATGTTATGGTCCTCTTTGAGAACAAAGGACAAGCCACAACCCTCAATCCACTCTCCTTTCTTTGAGCATTCTCCCTTCTCTTATCCCTTTCTCTTCCTACTTTCCTGCATGGTAAGATAGATTTCTATATCCAATTGTGTGTGTGTGTGTGTGTGTGTGTGTGTGTGTGTGTGTGTGTGTGTGTGTTTTATTCCCCCTTTGGGACAATTTCAATGAAAGTAAGGCTCAAGCATCCCCTGCCACCTCTTCCATCTTCCCCTCCACTGTAATAGCTCTTGCCCCTTTTATGGGAGATAATTTATCCCATTCTACTTCTCCCTTTCCCTTTCTCTCAGTGCATTCCTCTTTCTCACCCCTTAATTTTATTTTTAAAGCTATCATGCAATCATATTCAACTCACACCTGTGCCTTCTGCCTATATATACTTCTAGCTACCCTAGGAATGAGAAAATGCTTATGAGTGACAAGTATCATCTTCCCATGTAGGAATGTAAACAATTTAACCTTACTGAGTCCTTTTATATTTCACTTTTCTGTTTACCTTTTAATGCTTCTCTCAAGTCTTGTATTTGGAAGTCAAATTTTCTGTTGAGCTCTGGTCTTTTTGTCAGGAAAGTTTCAAAGTCCTCTATTTTATTGAATATCCATTTTCTCCCTGAAGGATTATATTTAGTGTTGCTGGGTAGGAGATTCTTGGTTGTAATTCTAGCTCCTTTACCCTCCATAATACTATATTCCAAGCTCTGTAATCTTTCAATTTAGAAGCTGCTAAATCTTGTGTTATTCTGACTGTGGCTCCATGATACTTGAATTGTTTCCTTCTGGCTGCTTGAAATATTTTCCCCTTAACTTTGGAGCTCTGGAATTTGGCTACAATCTTTTTGGGAGTTTTCACTTTGGGATCTCTTTCAGGAGGTGATTGCTGGATTCTTTCAATTTCTATTTTGCCCTCTGGCTCTAGAATATCACGGCAGTTTTCCTTAATAATTTCTTGAATATTTGATGTCTAAGATTTTTTTTTTTGCAATCACGGCTTTCAGGTAGTCCAGTAATTTTTAAATAATCTCTCCTGGGTCTGTTTTCCAGGTCAGTGGGTTTTCTAATATGACATTTCACATTGTCTTCTGTTTTTTCATTCTTTTGGTTTTATTTTATTATTTCTTGATGCCTCATAGAGTCATTAGCTTCCACTTGCTCAATTCTAATTTTTTAGGAATTATTTTCTTTGGTGAAGTTTTGTATCTCTTTTACCATTTGGCTAATTCTGGTTTTTAAGGTGTTATTTTTTTCAGCATTTTTTTTCTTGTGCCTCCTTTGTCAAGCTACTGACTCCTTTATTGATTTTCTTCTTGCATCACTCATTTCTCTTCTCAATATTTCCTCTACCTCTCTTACTTTTTAAAAATCCTTTTTGAGTTCCTCCATGGTTTAAGGCCAATTCAAATTTTTCTTTGAGGTTCTAGATATAGGAATTTTGACTTTGCTATCTTCTGAGGGTATGTTTTGATCTTCTTTGTCATCATAGTAAATTTCTATGGTCAGAATTTTTTCTGTTGTTTGCTTATTTTCCTAGCCAATTTCTTGACTTTTACTTCTTTGCTAAAGTGAAGTTCTGCTTCCAGGATGGAGGGTACACTGTCCCAAACTTCAGGGGTTTTGTACACCTATTTTCAGAGATACTTATAGAGACCTGTAAGTTTTCAGTTTTTATAAGATGGTGTGTTTTATAAGAGGTGTGTTTACTACTCTTCTTGCCTGTGCTCTGGTCTATGAGTGACCACAGCACTTTCTTCTGTCCTGGGACAGTGACAAGGGTCCCTGCTTCACTGCAGAGCTAGTGCTAGTGCTAATGCTTCTTGTGCTAGTGCTGCTCCTCACCCTGGGAATGCCATCCAGGGCTGAGACCTGGATCTGAGTAT
>JAQQSZ010007279.1:0-13353 GCA_028646595.1 Phalanger gymnotis | reverse complement strand
AAGTGGAAGCTATTGACATTATGAGAAATTAAGATATTATAAAATGAACCAAAGGAATGAAAAAGTGGAAGCCAATGTGAAATAACTCATTGGAAAAACCACTGACCTGGAAAATAGATCCAAGAGAGATAATTTAAAAATTATTGGACTACCTGAAAGCCATGATCAAAAAAAGAGCCTAGATATCATCTTTCATGAAATTATCAAGTAAAGCTGCCCTGATATTCTAGAGCCAGAAGGTGAAATAGAAATTGAAAGAATCCACCAATCACCTCCTGAAAAAGATCCCAAAAAGAAAACTCCTAGGAATATAGTCACAAAATTCCAGAGCTCTCAGATCAAGGAGAAAATACTGCAATCAGCCAGAAAGAAACAATTTGAGTATTGTGGAAACACAATCAGAATAACACAAGATCTAGCAGCTTCTATATTAAGGGATCGAAAGGCTTGGAATAAAATATTCCAGAGGTAAATGGAGCTAGTATTAAAACTAAGAACCACCTACCCAGCAAAACTGAGTATCATGCTCGCAGGCAAAATATGGATTTTCAATAAAATAGAGGACTTTCAAGCTTTCTCAGTGAAAAGACCAGAGCTGAATAGGAAATTTGACTTTGAAACACAAGAATCAAGAGAAGCATGAAAAGAAGCAGTATTGTATAGTGGAAATAGTCCTTGACTTGGCATCCACAGAAAGTTGGATATGAACGTCACCTCAGGAATTTTCTTCCAACGTCAAGTTATTTAATCTCTCTAAGTATTCATTTCCTTATCAGTCAAAAACACATTTTCCTCATGGGGCTGTTGGAAGTATCACATGTCATAAATGAGGTAAAGTGCCCTAGAAATGTTGAAGTATTAAATAAATGCCAACTATTATTATTATATTCTATATCCTTAATATCCCCTACATTAACGTGTAGAATGCTAGAGAGCAGGAACTGTGTCTTTGTGGTTCACTAGTAATCATCCTTATTCTAAAGCTACCCAATCAGGCATTTAATAAATTCCTTTTGATAATGATGATGACATTAATCTTTTTCTTAGGTAAGTAATTCACCACATTGACAAATTATTCATTTTTTTACAAGAATGTAACCATTTAAAATGATCTAATTGAACATAGGAGTGATATTAAGAAAAATACTATTCTTTTACTAGAACTTTCATTTACTTAGTCACAATGATTTTACCAGCATGATTTTTCCTTTAACCAAGAAACATTGTCACCTATGTTTGTCATAATATATACAGTCTTTGTTAGAATGTAGGCTCCTTGAAGCCCAAGACTGTTTCATGTTTCTTTTTGTATCACTAGTGCTTATTTAAGTGCTTAACAAATGCTGGCTGATTGGTTGGTTTGTAGGTTACTGTGGCTGAAAAAGTCCCTATATTGATCCACTACATGTTGAATTTCTTCATGTTTAATGAGATATGTCTTTCAATTTCAGAGATTTATGACCCATTACCAGACCTTCCTCGATTCAGACTTTCTCACTTGGCAATACCTGCAAAACTTGTCCTTTTTCAGAACAGCATTTGAGAACTCGGGGTAATAGCTATGTCATTGTGAGATATCAGATTTGGACTTGAGAATTAGCATTACCATTTTGCAAAAGCATTGGGACACAATAACATTAAATTCCTTCGGCCAGATTGATCATTCTTCTGGATTAGAGGTGGGGAACCTGTGGCTTCCCAGGCCACACATGGCTCTCAAGGTCCTCCAGTATGGCCCTTTGGCTGAATCAAACAGGCCCACACCTGTTCTAGATCAACTTTTGATTTCTAGCAGCCAAGTTTAATGAACTTGAATGTGAGGATTGATAACTATTGAAAGTATTGATTTAAAAAATAATAAATATCTTAAGAAGACAAAAAAAAGAAATGGTCAAAAGATATGAATAGGCAGTTTGCAGAGAAAAAAAATTAAAGATATCTATAAGCATATGAAAACAAAATGCTGTAATTCAGCACTGATGCAATGCAAATCAAAACAACTCTTAGGTACCACATCTCTCCTGTGAAATTGACTAACATGACAAAACAGGAAAATGATAAATCCTGGAGGGGATGTCTGAAAATTGAAAAATCGTTGCCTTGTTGGTGGAGTTGTGAACTGATCCAGCCATTCTGGAGAGCAATTTGGAACTATGCCTAAATGGCTATAAAATATGCACACTATTTTATGCAGCAATACCACTTCTAGGCCTATATCCCAAAGAGATCACACAAGTAGAAAATGGACCAGTATGTACAAAAATAGTTACAGTAGCTCTTTTTATGGTAGCAAAAAATTGGAAATCAAGGAGATGCCCATCAATTGAGGAATGGTTAAACAAATTGTGGCATATGAATGCAATGGAATACTATTGTGCTATATGAAATGAGGAGCAGATGGACTTCATTGTAACTTGGAAAGACTTATATGATCTTATACTGAGTGAGGGGAGCAGAACCAGGAGAACATCATACACAGTTGTAGACATATTGCTTCTCTGATGACTAACTTTGTGAGACCTGGCTCTTCTCATCAATGCATGGTTCAAAGACAGCTCCAAAAGACTCATTATGAAAAAAGCTATGCACATCTACATAAGGAATTACAGAGTCTGAATACAGATTGAGACAAACCATTTGCTTTCTTTTTTTTTCTTTCTTTCTCCTGTTTTTGTTGCTGTTTCTTCTTTCTCATGATTCATTCCCTTGGTTATAATTCTTCTTTACAACTGGATTATTATGTAAATACATCCAATGCTAAGGTATATGTAGAACCTATATCAGATTACATGCTGGGAATGGGGGAGGAGAGGGAAGGACAAAAAATTTAGAAATCAAAAACTTGTGTAACTGAGTGTTGTAAACTAAAAATAAAAATGAAGTATTTAAAAATATATCAGAATTTGGCAAGGGGAAGCAAGATCAAGAAATAATAAAACAAAATGTAAAAGATGAAAATAGGGTAGAATGGGAAACATGTCATAAGAAAAATAACCGATCTGGAGAACAGTTCTGGAAGGGAATATGTAAGAAGTATTGGACTACCTGAAAGCCACGCTCAAAAAAAGGATCTTGATACAATAATACACAAAATCATTAAAGAAAATTGTCCTAAAGCATTAGAACAAGAGGGAAAGTGAGCCTTCTGGAGGGGTGGGAGACAAAGAGGGAAAAAAGAACAAAGTAAAAAGTGCACAGCAGAGAACAGAAGAAATCTAATGAGGAAACAAAGAGGCTCTCACCAAAACTTGTAACAATAATTTTGTAGGCTTTCTTGAAATGGAAATTTATTGCTATATATTTTGAATCCTCTATTACCTTATACTGTGCACATGACATGCTTTTTTTCTTAGTATGTATTTAAGTTTTAATATTTTAGTTTATAATGTTTCTTTTTTCTTTTCTTGTATATTTAAGTTTTAAAAAAATAAAATATAATTAAAAAAAGAAAAGAATCAATATTAAGGACCAGGGTTGTATTTTTACATATATCACACAGCCTTCATTGTCACAAAGTTTTTTTTTTTAATTTTTCTTTAGTTTTCAACATCCAACTGCTAAGATTTTGATTTCTAAATGTTCTCCTCCCTTCCTTCCCCGCTCTCCAAGACAGCATGCGATCTGATGTAGGCTCTCTATAAACATTCATATTGAACAAATTTTCATGTTATTTATGTTGTAAAGAAGAGGTAGAACCAATGAGAAAACCACAAGAGAGAAGAAACAAACAACAAAAAGAGACAGCAAATAGTATTCTTCAGTCTGCATTCAGGTTCCATAGTTCTTTTTACAGATGTTGGTAGCATTTTCCATTGTGAGTATTTTCAAGTTGTCTTAGATTTTCACATTGCTGAGAAGAGCTAATTCTATCAAAGTTAGTCATCTCACAATGTCGCTGTTGCTGTGTACAATGTTCTCCTAGTTGTGCTCAATTCACTCAACATCAGTTCATGTAAGTCTTTCCATGTTTTTCTGAAGTCTACCTGCTCATCACTTCTTATGGAACAATAGTATTCAATTACATTCATATACCACAAGTTTTCAGCCATTCCCCAATTGATGGGCATCCCTTCAATTTCCAGTTCTTGGCCACCACAAAAAGAGATGCTCTAAATATTTTTGTATGTGTTCATCCTTTTCCTATTTTTATGATCTTTTTGAGATACAGCTCTAGAAGTGTTATTGCTAGGTCAAAGACTATGCACAGCTGTATAGCCCTTTGGGCATAGCTCCAAATTTCTCTCCAGAAAGGTTAGATCAGTTCACCATTCCACCAACAATGTATTAGTGTTCTAATTTTCCCTCATTTTCTCCAACATTTATCATGTTCCTGTTTTGTCATTGTAAGAACAATGCTGTAACAGCTGCTGTGTAGGTGAAAGACCGACCACAAGCCCAACAAAGAGCACACAAGAGGGCTGCTAGCACAGGTACTTTCATTTTCTTTTCTAAGGAAAGCAACTTTAAGGAGTTAACAATCTCACTTTAATTAAACATACATATATCATTCACTTAGTTCAAGGGAAAAAGTCAGTATTCTGAACTTCAGAGCAAGTACAAACAGAAATTACAAGCAGAAATTATACACAGAGCAAAATAGCACAAATAACAGACCGGCTTCTTTCTGTCTGAACACAGGCATTACATACATAGTTACCAGATTACCCAGTTACCCAGATCTAGGTTTTCAAAGCCAGGGAGGCTCCAAAGGCTACCCAGAGTCTTGTCTGGCCAAATCACTAACACTCTTCCAATGAGTGTGCCCTCAAAGCAAAATGCTAACCTAAGAGTATATATACACTTTTTCAGGGTCAGAGGGTGTCACAACCTTGTGACTCAAACTCATGTGACATAGGTTTTCTTGTGAGTTAAGCAGGTCATCAAATATTATTGATTCAATCAAAGTCTCTTGATTGAAGCAAAGACAAGACTCATCAAAGGCATTTAATTGTCTTAGTGCTGAGAAACACTCCAAAACAAAAGACAACAAAATTGTGACCTTGCTTACAATTGAAGTCATGTTAGCCAATCTGATAGGTATAATATTGTTGTTTTATTTGCATTTCTCTAATCAATAGTAATTTAGAGCATTTTTTCATATGAATATAAATAGCATTAATTTCTTCATCTGAAAATTGCCAGTTCATCTCCTTTGACTATTTCTCAATTGGGGAATGACTTATATTCTTAAAAAATTCACTCAGTTCTCCATATACTTTAGAAATGAGGCCTTTATCAGAGACAGTGGTGTAAAAATTGTTTCCCAGCATTCCGCTTCCCTTCTAATCTTTGTTACATTGATTTTATATGTGTGAAAACTTTCCAATTTGATGTTATAAAAATTGTCCATTTTGCATTTCATAATGTTCTCTCTCCATTGTTTGGTTATAAATTTTTCAGTTCTACATAAATCTGACAGGTAAACTATAGCTTGTTATTCTAGTTTGCTTATAGTATCAGCCTTTATATCTAAATTGTGTCCCCATTTTGACTTTATTTTGGTATAGGGTGTAAGATGTAGGTCTATGCCTAGTTTCTGCCATACTATTTTCCAGTTTTCCTGGGAGTTTAAAAGTTAGAGTCTTTGGGTTTATCCAACAGTAGATTACTAAAGTCATTGTCTGCTGTTCTTTCTGTACCTAACCTCTTCCATTGATCCACTTCTTAACGAGTATTGAGTAGTTTTGATGATTGTTGACTTATAGTATAATTTAGGAAATGATATGGCTAGGCCACCTTCCTTTGAATTTCTTTTCGTCAGTTCCCTTGATATTCTGGACCTTTTGTTCTTCCAAATGAATTTTCACAAATGGTTTCAAAGCTTGTTTCTACTGTTAGTTGCCCAGATTCTCCTCATACTTTTGTTAGCAACTTGTCTACTAGCCCTGCTAAAATTCTGTAATCCTATATGCTATACCATTGCTACATCACTATTCAAGGGCTAAATTGCTACCAAAGATGAAAAAACCATGAAAACTCTTTACTAACAGATTTCATTTCTGTTTCAAAGAAAAGTTAAAGGAAGTACCTTGGATGTAGAGGAATTATGTGGGATAATGGGGAGTGGACTTTCAAATTGTGTGCTAAAAATTTGAGTGAAGGATGTTCCATCCAGTTAGGATACTTTTCCCCTCATGGTTTTCCAGAGAAAAGAGGATTGTGGAGAAAATATGAATATGTATATATCCCTTTGTTTTTGTTTTTGTTTTTGAATTTGGCCCACAAAGTCAAATTAACAGGCATTTAAATAACTATTCTGTTTCAAACACTGTTTTGTGGCAGAAATATAAAGAAAGGCAAAATAGTCCCTGCCCTAATTGAACTTACATTCTTCTGGGGAAGGCAACATGGAAACAACTATCTATAAACAAAATATATACAGGACAAATTGAAGATGATGTCAGAGGAAGGGTTCTAGAATTACGAGGTTTCTTGGAAAATGCAGGGTTTTAGCAGAGTCTTGAAGGAAACTAGGGAAGCCACGAGATAAGAGATGAAGAGGAGACAATTCCAGGCATGAAGATATATGCCCAGAATCGGGAGAGAAATTATTTTGTAAGAGGTAAAGCGCTAATATCAGTATCACTGGATGAAAAAGTATGTGGTGGGGAAATAGGTTCAAGAAGACTGGAAAGATAGGAAAAGCACAGATTACAAAGGCTTTTTAAAAGCCCAAAGCAGTTTTACACCTGAAATTTTTATCATCTAGGTAGCAGGGAACCAAAGGAGTTTCATGACTAATGATGTGGTCAGATCTTCAGAAATACCACTTTGATAAACAGCCTCACATAAAAAAGGGTTCTTAATTAATTTAGGGTCAATCAATCAGTCAATCAATCAGTAAACAATTATTAACCATCTGCTATATGCCATATTCCATGCTAAATGCTGGAGATACAAATAACAAAAACAACAACAACAAAGTAAAAGACAGTCTCTGATGTCATAGAGCTTACAATCTAATGGGGGAGACAATATGCAAACAAATATATACAAAGTAAACTCTACACAGGATGAATAGAAAATAATTAACAAAGATATTTAAGGATTTAAGAGGGGTTGGGTAAGGCTTCTTATGGAGGTGGAATTTTACTTACGACTTAAAGGAGGCCAGGAATGTCAGTAATCAGAGCAGAGGTAGAGCGTTCCAGGTATGCGGGACATCTACAGAAAATATCCAGAGTCAAGATATGAAGTTTCCTATTCCTGGAGCAGTCAGTAGGTTAGTGTCACTGGATTCATGACTGTTTAGTGGGGAGTAAAGTGTAAGATGATTGGGAAGGTAGGAGGGGGCTAGCTTATGAAGCTGCATATCAAACAGAGCATTTTTTTTGTATTTATTCCTGAAGACAATAGCAACTCACTGGAGTTTATTTAACGGGGGCAAGAGAGGGGAAACAATATGAATTCTACATGTTGGATTTTTTTTCATATAAATATTATTTTGACTAAGTCCTTAAAATTCATGAGTCCATCAAAAAGGTTTCTTCTCACCCCCTCCCCATGCACACACAAGGTCAAGAATTTCCTGGAGTGTTAGAGAGTTTGACTCTCTCCTGATAGTTTGACTCTGAGTTAGAAAGATCCATGTTCTCATTTTCTCTTTATTAAATAATGGCTGTATGTCCCAAGCATGTAATTTAACATCTCTGTGTCATAAGCAACTCTCCAAGACTATAAGTTGCAAAACACTTGATGATCTGCACTGGCAAAGGGACTTTCTTCACCAATTACTTTTGCAGATGAAAGATCATCTAGATATCTCATAACTCAAGCTAATAATTATTGGAAATAATATTGCTCAGCAAAACAAAGATTAAAGTCAGGTTTCTCTTAGAAATACAGGACTTTATATTTAGAAAAATATGTCCCTCTCTTTTGCTATTAGGCATCATTCTTTTCCTGCCTTTCATTCCACATAACTCAGACATGTCTAGAAGTCCTACTAAAGTGTTCTTTGCCCTCATTACATTATGAACATACCCCAGAATAATCCTGCACATGTCCAGTCCAAGGTCTTGTGAAGAAGCTTTTCTAGCATCTTGTTAATGGTCCAATAATGCTTGAATACGGATAGTTCAATTATACTCAGATCTTCTGAATGTACTGTATGACAATTTGGCTTTCCATTGGTCCTTGGTAAGTGGAATCTCTCGTGTTCCTAGCCAGTTAATCCTCCTGAGTCATCACTTAAAGGTCCTACCTTATTTATCTTTCTTAAATAAAATACTGAGAGGAAAATAAAAACTTCACATTTTTGCAGCACTTTTAAGGTTTATAAAGCATTCTGTAAACATAATTCCTAAAATCCCACTCCCTCCATATAACTTACAAAATATGTTTCAGGACCAAGATTATTACAGGTTTAAAATACTCTATGGGTATATATTCACTCAAAATTATAGATTATGAGCCCTCACTAATATGTTGACCTTTAAAAGTCAACCAAAACACACAATGATTTGAAAGCAATGAAAGCAAACTTAATGAAACTGAATAGTAAGAAAAATGGTGACAAAATGTTTTCCATTTAAAATTTTCCATTTATTCTCTCATAAATGCATGTCATTAATGAGAAGAGTAAACACAAATTTGATGTCATGAACATAAACAATAATTAAACACATGGAAGATAATTAGATTATAAAAGGAAAGATATTTCAAGAAGAAAAGAAGTGCCACATGCTTATTAAGTATGAAATGAGTAATGACTATGAATGATTAAAAAAGAAAGACATTGAAAAGATAGAGTTAGAAAGACAGGAATAGAAATAACAAAGTATATCACCACACAAGGCAAAGTAGGAAAGTATTCAGAAGTGGTTGGTCAACAGTATCCAAGGTTAAAGAAAGTTCACTGACAAGACTGTGAATCTCCATTGTAGCAGTAAGAGATTATTAGTTACTCTTGAGAAAAGAATTTCAATAAGGTTGGTACAGACAGAAGCCAGCTTGTAAAGGACTGAGAAGGAAGTGGGAAGTGAAGAATTAGAAGTATTGCATATGGATTATTCTTTCTAGGAGTTATACAGCCAAATGGAAAAGGAATATGAGATTGCTTGAGGAGGCTGAGTCAAATTAAATGTTTTGTTGTATTTATTTTCCAGCATCTTAGAAATCTCACCATGATTACATGCAATATGTAACTAACCAGTAGAAAGGGTTACATTCAAGAGGAAAAGGAGAGGGCATGGTTAATGGAGTTAAATTTATAGAGGAGACATAGAGATAATGGAAACAAAAGAAAAATTAAATGGATTTATCATGAATGACAGTAGGCTCAAAATTTTCTCATGAATGAGAGTAAAGTAAAGCAAGAAAGGTCAACACATAAATGGATTTTTATGGAATAAGAGAGAGAAAGAAATTCACGGCAACTTCAACTTCCAAAGTAAAGTAGGAGGCAAGGTCAACTACAGAGAAATAAGGGAATGGACAAGACATTGGGAATTTAAGAGGTAAAAGATATGAAAAACTCCTGTGTAGAGACTGATAAAGGTAAACACAGGAGAGAAAAATCTTGTATATATTCTACAGTGAAGAAGGCTTTCCTAAAAGTAGGAAACAAATTAGTAATGACCCTCATGAGAACTATTTCATGATTTCTCTTAATAAGGATCAATAGGTCTCACGTGAAAGGAGAGAGGGTGATAGTGGGAGTCATATGGAAATTAGGAATGGCAAGGCATAAATTGCCAAAGACAAGAATTCAATGTAAAGGAAAAAAAAATCCAAGAGAGAAATACTGGGAAAAGTTGAGTTGGTAAATGATTAAGGCAAGAAGGTGAAGGAAGGAAAGTAAGGTAAGAGTAGCAAAGACCAGTTAGAAGATTATGGAATAATGGGGAGATTAAAAGTGAAGATGGGGGGATGGAGCCAAGATGGTGGCTGAAAAGCAGGGACTTGCATGAGCTCCCTGCCAGGTCCCTCAAAAAATCTATGAAAAATGGCTCTGAACAAATTTTAGAACTGCAGAACCCACAAAATAGCAGAGGGAAGCAGGGATCCAGCCCAAGACAGCCTGGATGGTTACTGGATAAGGTCTATCATGCATGGAGCAGAGGGGAATGGAGCCCAGCACCAGATCCCTCTTCCAGTGGCAGCAGGACCAACCAGACCAAGAGTCCAGTGGAAAAAGCCCTAGCGCCCTGAATCAGTCAGCTGTGGCAGTTACCAGACTTCTCAACCCACAAACACCAAAGACAACAGAGAAGGTTAGTGGGAAAAGCTGAGGGGGGCAGAGTGAAAAGAGTTTGGAGTTCGACCACCACCTCAGGGCCGCGGGGGGAGATGAAGCTACAAAACTACAGCTGCAGTTACTTCGGGCCCCAGGGCCACCTGGTGGGAGGACTTAAGTGGCAGATCAGAGCTGGAGTGCAGAGCCTGCTTAAGATTTTCATCAGGTTGGGTTGGTGGTTCTTGAAGAAGAAGGAGTGCTTGTGGGGCAGAGCTGGCTGTGTAGAAATTGCTCTGAAATCAACTGCCCATCCCCTCAAACTTAGAGCAAAGTACTCTTTACACTACAAGCAGTCATTCCCTTCTGAAAAACTCAAGCGTCAAGTAAGTTGGCTGGGAATATGGCCAGGCAGCGAAAACACACTCAGATTCAGTCTCAGAGTTTGGAATCTTTCTTTGGTGACAAAGAAGACTAAAACATACAACAAGAAGTGAACAAAGTCAAAGAGCCTACATCAAAAGCCTCCAAGAAAAACGTGAACTGGTCTCAGGCCATGGAAGAGCTCAAAAAGGATTTGGAAAAGCAAGTTAAAGAAGTAGAGGAAAAATTGGGAAGAGAAATGAGAATGATGTGAGAAAACCATGAAAAACAACTCAGTGACTTGCTAAAGGAGACCCATGTTCCTAGCCAACCATTGACCCTTGAGTTTTTTGTAGGAGTATGCCTGCTTGTAGAATAGAGAGTGCTTTGTTCCAAGCTTGAGGGGATGCGTTGTTGTTTTCAGAGCTATTTCTATACTGCCAGCTATGCTACACCATTGCTCCTCCTCTCCCAAGAACTGCCAACCCAGAATGAGCTCAGATGTTAAGCAAGCTCTGCACTCCTGCTCTGATCTGTCACTTAATTCCTCCCACCAGGTGGGCCTGGGGCAGGAAGCAACTGTAGCTGTAATGCTGTCCCCAGGGCCAGTGGCCAAACAGGGAACTCTTTGCACTCTGTCCCCTGCAGCTTTTCCTACTGATCTTCTCTGTTGTCTTTGATGTTTGTGGGTTGAGCAGTTGGGTAACTTCCACAGCTCACTGGTTCAGGGCACTTAGGGCTTGTTGTGCCCAGCTTCCAGTCTGGTTGATCCTCCCACTTCCCCCACTGGGCTCTGCTCCCAGCTCCATGTGATTACCCAGTGACCATCCAGGCTGTCCTGTGTTGGAACCCTGCTTCCTTCTGATATTTTGTGGGTTCAGCAGTTCTAGAATTTGTTCAAAGCCATTTTTATAGATTTTTGTTTGGACCTGGTGGGGAGCTCACGTAAGTTCCTGCTTTCTGGCCACCATCTTGGCTCTGCCTCCCCCCATATCTGTGTCTGAATGATTATTGACTCACTATTTAATTAATTTTCCAATGAATCTAAAATACTCTGTTAGATATTCAATATCTATTTCATTATAAAATATATATTTGTGTACATGTAGTCTTTTCTGGACAGTGAAAACACTTTGAGCGCACAGGTTGTATTAAACGTATGCTGAATTATTGAACTGAATTGCCATGCACATATCCTGTGCTCTCAAAATTTTTACAAAATTAATTCACATGGATCATACCAATCTAGGCCCCCTTCGCTACCCAAGTTTCACATGCAAAGTTTCTTCTTACTCTGTCTTTCTTACATATCTTCTCAATTCAACTAAAGAAAGGCTTCTTAAACTCATGGCTTTTATTTGTTTAAAAGTATATCATTTGGGAAACTGTCAAGCTAACAATGTGGAACCTAACAAAAACAGTATTTATGATTACTACTATGCTAGGAGATCTAATTTATTGCTATCTACCATAGCCACTCCCTGGAGGAGTGTATATAGTGTTTACAAAATGGCCGTTTGCACTTAATACCCAAACTAAAATGGTTGCTATAAAGTTTTATAGCTTTATTGATTTTTCTATTGCCACTCACACAAGGTTTTATTCCAGCTCAGTCCACTGGCAGAATTCAATTTCTCTCATGAAAAACTTGTTTTGTTCTGGGCCAAAGGGTGAGTGCTAGTTTTCATGAGTGCTATAAAGTAGTCAGATCCACTTGTAATAGCCACTATAGGTAGGTCTACATTAGTCCCAGAAGTGATTGAAATTTGCAATCAAAATACACCCTTAAAATGAGCAGTAAGTAAATGACAAATAAGAGAAAGAAGCTTTGTTTTTGTTGGTTTATTTTGTTTTTGAGTAAAAAAAGAAACTTTTTGATTTTTAGTTTATCTATTGGTTTCAAGTCCCAAAACAACTACTAGAAAGAACTTTTCAATAAAGACTAAGCATGAATTACATTTTGTAACTACTTGGACCTCTTTTTCTAAAACTGCTATTTTATTCCCTGGTACTGTGACCCACAAAGTTTGGAAGCTAATCAACTAAGGACTGAGAGAAATGAATTTATTTTACAGTACTCTAGGATACAATCTCCTGTTATAGGAATGAAATATGCAGAAATAGAAATGGAGTCAATTTTCAGACATCTATATCAATTGGATTGAATTGTACTCTTTGACTGTATCCATCACAAAAGGACCTAAATAATATTCCATCCTTGCCAGAACTGCAGGATAAGAAATAGAGCAATTTTTCATCAAGGGCCCATGAAAAATTTGCCCTATTGTTATAATAATGTGGGATGGAGGAAGTGAAAGAATAAAGGCAAAAACTGTATCACTTATGTTTTAATCTCTCTTCACTAAATGCAATTGTAAGACTTTGAACAGGGGAGGAGCCAAGATAGCCTCATGAAAACAGCATCTTACTGGAGCTCTCTCACAAGTTCTGTCAGATTCCTATAAAAAAGTGAAATTGAGAAAATTTCAGTTAGAAACCATGAGCAGTCTGAGTGAGGCAAATTTCCAAGCCAGGAGAGTACAAAAGGCTGACAGGACAAATCTGTAGGCTGGGAGAGTGCTCAGCATGTGGAGCTGCTCCAGACAGCACCAAAGCAGAAGTAGCAAATACTGCAAGCAGCCAAAAAGAAACAATTCAAATATCATGGAACAACAGTCAGGATCATGCAGGATCTTTCAGCTTCCACTTTAAAAGACAGGAGAAACTGGAATATGATATTCCAAAGGGCAAAGGAGCTGGGACTACAACCAAGGATCAACTACCCAGCAAATCTAAGCATAATTTTTCAGAGAAGG
>JAQQSZ010007277.1:0-13355 GCA_028646595.1 Phalanger gymnotis | reverse complement strand
GGAAAGAGAAGAGAACCCTGGCTTAGCACAACTGGCTCTGGATTCAAAGAACCTTGGTTCTAATCCCACCTCTGATACTGAGTACCTGTGTGATCTTGGGTTAGTCACTGCTTCCTTGCATCTCAGTTTACTCATCCGTATATAAGGGAATCAAGAAGCTAGACAGCTCAGTGGATACAGTGCTGGGCCTGTAGTCAGAAAGACCTGAGTTCAAATCCAACCTCAGACACTCATTAGCTGCGCGATACTATGCGAGTCACTTAACCTCTATTTGCCTTAATCCCCTGGAGAAGGAAATGGCAAACTGCTCTTGCATCTTTGCCGGGCTATTTGTGCCTGACCTGCAGTAGAGCCTTCTGAGCTCATATCGATCTGATCAGCCACAGTGGGACACACTATACCTTGACCCAACATAGTGATATCATTTTGATACTCTTTGAACATAAAAGACAACAACCAACCAGACTTTTATCTGAAAGAGGCTTAGCCTTAAGTCTCATTGTCTCCATTCTTTCAACGACCTACATGTTTGTGAAAGTTTTAAAGGGGCATACCTTTATACGTTGTTGATCAGTTGTGTCCCATTCTTTGCTGCTGACCACAGCACACCAGTACTGTCCATGGGATTTTCCTGGAAAGATAATGAAGTAGTTTGCCAGTGTTGTACACCAAATCTCTGAAAGCAGGTCCCTCCTTTTCTTCTTCAATGCTGCCAACCATGTGTTGCCTCAACTTTCCCTCCAAGTTAACAACAAACTGTTCATGCTTGGAGAAAACACTCTATTCTGCTGACATTAAGACTTCTGGCAGTCATCTTGGGCCCTTGGCTTTTGTTGAATATGAATGCTTAGCTTGGAGAGGATAAGCCTGTGATCCATCCAGCACTTTGCTCCACACATCACCTTCATCGCTCTTAGATCTTATCTGTCTCTTTTCCTTACAATGATATAGTCTATTAAAGGCAATGTTTGTTGCAAGGGCACTACCATGAAATTTTATTGCATTTAAGTAAATGGAAGACAGTATTGGTGATGAGGTCTTGAGACGAACAATTTTCAGTAGTAAGTGACCATTGCCTTTGCTGTTTCCAGCTCCATTCCTCCCAAGGACAACTTGCCATATCTAATAGTCTGTGGCTACTCTGGTGTTAAAGTCACCAAGAATTACAAGTTAGTCCTCTTTTGGCACATTGATGATAAGGGCCTCCAGGTCTTCAAAAATTTTACTTTGATGTCATCAGAGTTCATCATGGTCGGAATATATGTACTGATGATGGTGGCATGGCACTTTCCTGCAAGTGGCAATCACATCGTCATGAGCCTGTCGTTCACTCTTTCTAGGAGGCATATAAGTTTGTTAACTAGGTTATTTTCGATTGTGAAATCTATGACAGCTTCACAGCACTCCCTATTGTTGTGGCCACTCCAGAAAAAACATGTATTCACCTCTGACTCTCATAAGCTGACCTTCATTTGCCAGCTTTGTTTCAATCAGGGCTGCTATTTGGATATGATACCTGATGAGTTCTCTCATAACAAGTCAATAAGCATGTGCACATTTCATGTACCAACGGTAAGTACAATCATCTTTGCAAAAGTTTTTGTACATTTTTTGTTTCAGCCACAAGGTAGGATCCCCGCCTGTCACAATAAGCAGGCCAGGGTTAGGTTAGGTGAAACAGACAATTTTTAGGACACCTTTTCTAGCCCCTTCCTCATACCAGAAAGTAGGTGGTGCAGTCCTTCAGAAAGGCTGCTCAGGCACCTGGGGTGCTGCCAGATCCCACTGCTGCTTCAGTCCAGTGAGAAGATACCCCCATGGCTTGGGCCACCTGTGTTCAGGGTTGTGCCTACAGCTCTCGGTTTATTCTCATCTGCTGTTTTGTCACTTGCCCATTGCCACAGGACTTTAAGGTAGGTAAAAATGATAAAATGGTATGAGTGGTGTCTTTGCACATAAATTGAATTTAAGTGAGGCAGAGTTGTACAAAGTCATTAGTTTCATTCTCTTTTCCAAAGTCATCAAAGTCCAGCAGCAAGACAAAAGTCAAGACAACTGGCAATTGCCAGGTATACAGTGGATGACCTCAGCATCTTCAATGTCTAACCAAGTTCTAAGCACTCCACAGAACCTGTTTCTGCCACCTTCATTGCTGTTAGAACAAATTGTCCACATCTGCCTATTCCACCAGCGAAGACACCCCCCTAACTCGCCAACTGCTCAGGGGCTCTCAGTTTCCCTCAACCTGGTTTAGTCATCTGCCAAAATGGTTTAGGACAGCGGTGGCCACTGTGCACACTACAACTTCTTGAAGCCACAAGTGATAGTTGGGTGAAGGTGGGCACTACAGGTCGATGAGCAGCCCAGTAGAGGGCTCAGCAAACCCTCACACCGGAGATGCTCATCTTCCTTTTTTTAAAAATTTTCTTACTTCGAGCAAATATTTTTCCATTCTGCTTTATTATAAAGATCAACATTTCATTTGTTGCAACTCAGCTTATTGTAATAATCAAAAAGGGGATTTATACAAGGTTTTTATACAGTTTAAAAATAAAAATGTGTGTGTGTGTATGTAATAGTGAACAGGTAGACTGACCAGATGTCAGTCATTATATTATAAAGACATCCTTGCAAACCACCATTGTACCAGTCAGTGAACAAGAAACTCCAGCTGACTTTAAGACAATGACAAATGGTAAAGCTCAAGAAAAATAAAAAAAAACCCGCAAAGGCTAAGCATCTGAAAGCAGCACCAAATCCTTCATTTGCAGACAAGGCCAGTCCAGCAGAAGCTCCTCGGTTTTCTTTTTATAAAATATATTTATGTTTTCCCCAATAACCCAAACAATTGAACCATGTTACAACAGATTTAAGAATCAGCCTCCATTGTTTTATTTTGTTTCTAATATGTAGTTCTTATTAGGATACCAGAGTTAAATTTTTATTTTTTAAATCACAACCAACCTTTGGACTAAAATGAAGCAAGGACAGTTAAGCAAGTATGTGCTATCTGATTCTTTGGTGTCGTCATCAAAGGAACCATGCTGTGAGAACATCAAAAATATAATCTACTTAGGTCAGCAGTTACCTCTGGACACATGACAAAACTTTTTTGTCTATGCTGCCTTTGATCAAAAGGAAATCATTCATTACTTTATAGACAATTGGCCTAAATTTGTACTAATTTGATCATTTCCTCCCTTTGCCGATGAATAATAGACCAAGAAGTTCTCAAATGATCTGTTTTGTTGAAGGCATCTACAGCATGGCCAATCCTTTATTTCCAAGTGTAGACCCCTCCCCAAATCATTTTGGACCTCCAAGGCCTGAGAAAGGCCTAAAACCTGGATTGGACGAGCAGGAGAGGCATTGTGGCCCACTCTGAGCTTAATCTACCATAACATTTTGCAGTGCTCTGGCATAACGGGTGTACTTTGATCTCTGAGTGAACTCAGAGTGCCCCTTCCTGTGTCAACACTCCAAGGTTAGATGAAGCTGACCAGGAGCATTCTTCTGTTTATGACACAAGGCACCTTGATCAGACACTATCTTGAATAATGGGACTTTTCTTATCTTGGTATTTCATGAACATATGATATGTAGGGGAAACATAGATATCCTGGGACTGTAATTTCAATTGACATTTTGACATTCTTTTATCCTGTTGTATTTACAACCTATTCACTTAAGAATTTCCTTTCTTATATCATGGTTGACCACAAAGAGACTATAATTCTGGCTGACATAGGCATCCTAAGCCAGGAAGTGGGGAGCGGGTGAGAGGGAATTAATCTGAAGATATAAGGTCTGTTTTGTCTGTCCCTTTTTGAGTTCATTCTCATATGATGGACTCTCATGCATATCTTTCAAGCTATGAGAGAAATAAACACTCATATTCAGCCTAATTTTGTTTGTCTTTATAAGAACAAACTCAGTGATGGCTGACAGAAATGGTGCCTTTGCTCGGATGAGACAGTGCTACAGACTGGACTCTTCCCTGGGACAGTTCTAGGACTGGAGATCTGCAGGACTTATTCACCTGAAAAGTTCCTGCCCTGGATGGGGTGGTAAGTCCCTTCTCTACTCCTGCTCCTAATGGACTCTGCGCTGTCTGCTTGGTGCAGTCTGCAATTTTCTCTCTAAGCTTGCTCTGGGGAGAAAGGCTATATGCATATGTCTCCTCCACAATTTGGATATCCTCCGCAATTATGTCTAGGCTCTGGTGGGAAGGGTTTTCATCATTGGTTTGCTTAAATGGCAGAGTGAGAATGAGGTAGAAGTTTCTTCCTTTAAAGCTCACAAAGCCATTCTAGCTGCAGCACCATTTTTTCAGGCACTATATAATCCCCTTCCCCCATCACCTTTTCCTTAAGAAAAAAAAAGAGAGAGACTACATTCCTGATGGGAACTCATATCCCTGAACTTAACTTCCTCTGGACTTGCCCCTTCAAATTCAAAACCTCTAGGGTTTTGAAGGCTTTGTTTGAGGAAGTTTGAGGAAGGCTCAAAAGATGCAATCACACTGTTAGGTCTTGGACCCTTGCAAAGTGCCTAATCCCCCTTCCCCACCTGGCAAAAGGAGGGGAGGGGCTGCAATCACAGACTGGCAGTGGCCCTAATGACCCTATGCACCTTGCAGCCCACCCCTCTAGGCAGGGCCTAGAAATATCACCCAGGTTCAATCCAGGTGCCTACCCTGCCCCAGCAGCTGCAAACCACCCCAAGCGCAGTGAATTCTGCAGCTATTGGAAGGGGAGAGGTGGACAGGTCAGGCCTATAATGAGCATTCCCTGAGCCCTGCCACCAGGGCTGGGAAGGCTCTGGCATCAGCCATCCCCACTGCTAGGCAGTAACCTCTGCCAAACCCCTGGCAATGCCCGGTGAGATGAGAAGCCAGCCAGCTTCTGCTCTTGGTAAGCCTATGCTTCTCTGTTCTAGTTGCAAAAATATATTTTATCTCTGTTTGCCCCATTTCCTGATTTGTAAAGGGAAAATAATAATGGTTGTTGTTATGGGATCAAAATGATATAATCATTGTAAAGTGCTTATACTGGCATATGTTGGACACAACATTATTATCTCTCTAATTTAATGTAATTGTTCCATACCTGATAACTTCGAAGTAGTTTTAAAATACTAAAAGGTAACGAGATCGATAATTTCTATATGTGATAATCCGAAAAATGCAACGGATGTCATCTGAAGTTTATCATTTGTCTTGTCTTGTATGCTATTCTATTCTACTTCTAAAACCTCTTAGATGGTAAAATTTGAGAGACGTGAGGTAGAAATGGTGTTAAAGCAATTTTTTAATCTAGATTTTGTCGCATATGCATTAGGCCTTTTAAAAGGATGTGATAAAAAGTTTTTGATAATTTGAAAACTGTTACTATTTTATGAGGTATATTTGGTTATAAACAGGTAATAATAATACTGATATTTACCATGATAGCAGATTTTTCATCTGAAATCTTGGCTATTGTGAAAATATATAAGGCAGTTTAAAGTTGTAGTTTCAACATATTAATGATGAGATGAATGATTCTCTGTGCAAAGTGATCTGGAAGTGATTCACCTAAACTGATAATGGGTTGTTTCAAGTTTTTAAATATATAATAATGTTTAGGGCATTTTTACATTTCTAAATTGTGTAATTTGGTAAATAATTTTATCAGCTATGTTATTGAAAAAAGCAATTTCTCTTACAATCTAGATGCTAGATTAAGAATTGTGCCAAAAAAAAGTGCACCCAAAGGGCTATAAAAATGTACATATCCTTTGACCCAGCAATACCACCTGTAGGGCTGTATCCCAAAGAGATCCTAAAAACGAGAAAAGGACTCACATGTACAAAAGCATGTATAGAAGCTCTTTTTGTGGTGATCATGAATTGAAAATTGAGGGGATGCCTAGCAATTGGGGAATGGCGGAACAAGTTGTGGTATACGAATGTAATGGAACACTGTTGTGCTACAAGAAATGATGAGCAGACAGATTTCAGAAAAACCTGGAAAGTCTTATATGAACTGATGGTGAATGAAGTGAGCAGAACCAGGAGAACACTGTACACAGTAACAGCCATATTGTTCGAGACTAACTTTGATAGACTTATCTTTTCTCAGAAATGCAAGGATCTAAGACAACTCTAAAAGACTCATGGTGGAAAATGCTATCCATATCCAGAGAAAGAACTATGGAGTCTGCATGCAGATCGAGCAGACTATTTGCAACAAAAAGCGGGGGGAGGTGAGAAATAGTGAGGAATCCAGGATGACTCCTAGTTTGTGAGTCCGAGGGACTAAGAACATGGTGTTTTCCTCTATGGTAATAAGGCAGATAGAAGGTAGGGTGGGTTTGGGGGAAAGATAACAAGTTCTGTTTTGGACATGCTGAGTTTACTGAACATCCAGTTCTATGTATCCAAAAGGCAGTTGGAGATGCAAGATTAGAAGTCAGCAGATAGCCTGAGGCAAAATAGGTGGATTTGAGAATTATCAGTGCAAAGATGGTAATTAAATCCATGGGAGCTGATGAGAACAGGAAGTGAAATAGTACAGAGGAAGAAGAGAAGGGGGCTCAGGACAGAATCCTGAGGGATAATTATGGTTAGAGGGTACAATCCAGAAGAAGAACCAGCAGGAAGAGGAGAGTGGTGTCCTGAAAATCTAGAGAGAAAAGATTATCAAGGAGGAGAGAGTGATCAACAGCGTCAAAGGCTATTCAGAGGTCAAGGAGAATGAGGATTAAGAAAAGACCATTGGATTTGGCAACTAAAAAATCATTAGTAACTTTAGAAAATAGCAGTCGTGGTGGAATGATAAGGTCAGAAGCCAGATTATAAAGAGTTCAGAGGAGAGAAAGTGGAGGTGCCTATAATAGATGGATTTTTCAAAGAGTTTCATTACAAAGTGTAGAAGGGATATAGGACAATAGAGATCCTTGAAGATAAAAAAATCCAGGAAACCCTGAACCCCGGAACTGTTTGGTGATTATTGAGTAAGAGGTCATTGCCTAGGTATAGAATGGATGGTCATCACAAGTTAAAGTGAGGTCTCTCTTTGAGAAGACCCCCAGGCAGAATAGTCAAAAGGAAAGGCATGAACTGTGTTCTCCCATGTTCTACCTAGTCTATGGAAAACTTTGAGGTCTAGGCCCTGAGGAGCCAGAACTGGAAAGGCTTCTGCCTATTTTAAGGTAAGGATCTCAGCTGTATCTGAAAGAGCACAGCTGAGGATTGCAAGTGATCCTGAAGCTGGAGGTGACAGAGACTATATAACCCAGTGAGTTCTGCATAGACAGACTCCAATGTTAGAGGAGTAATCCCACAGTATCATGCCTAAAATCTGAGAGTATTTAGCCTTCTGGGGACCAAACCCACCAGTACAAATATAAATTGAGAGAAATAGGCCAAAGGGGGTGTCCTAAGGGAGTGTTACATGTAAAATGAAGATTTTGAACTAAATGGCTTCTGAACTCATTAGACTGTAATCTCCTTGAGGTCAAGGGCTGTCTTTTGCTTCTTTTCATATCCTCAGCCCTTAGCACAGTACCTGGCACATAATCGGCACTTAATAAATGGTTATTGATTGACTGAAGTTCTTCCAGCTATAGATTTATGACCTTATGCCTATGCCAGAGGTTATGGGACCCTGGTAGTCAGAAGTCATAGGAACCTTACCAAAAACACAGAAGAGTCAGGAATGGCAACGATTAACCATCCCTTCCCTCAAGGTATCAAAGTTAGTTTCTCTTCATAGCTTTGGGCTCCAGTAAATGTTTAACAACTGCCTTTCCAGAGGGAAAATGTACACATGACACACTCTTAAGTTTAATCTAAATTTTTAATATCTCCTCCATCACTTTCTTAAGTCTAGACCACAATCACTACCCCTGGCTACAACTAGGAAAAATGAGAACAATTTAGGGAGGCAGTTAAACAACTTTATTGGCATTCAGAGCTCAGGGAAGAGGTCAACCAAGATGAGGTGGTCACTCCTGGGCTGCTGATGGAAAGGCATGAAGGATATCTGGAGTTCAATCTCTATAGCTGCCTCCCAGCTGGCTGTGACTTCACCAAGACAATGTCTTTCCCTCCCAATCGTAGAAACCCCCTGAATTCTCCTCTGAAAGTGTAGAAAAGATCTTCAGCATGCCTCGCACTGATTCTTCTTTCTTCAAATGAGGCTGCAGAGCACACAGCAGGTTAAGAGGGGCCAGGAGGAAAGTGAACATAGTAGAATAGCACCTGGATGCAGTGAGGGTGTAACAGGAAGTAAATGACTCAGAAAGAAGGGGCTAAGTTTCCAGAAGCTGAGGGACAATGGAAGGGTTGCCAGTCAGGTAGGAACCCAGCGAATCAACACCTCCTGGGACCTGACACAGGTCGTAGCCTATATGGATAACATTAGAAGGAAGTGGCAAAGAGGAGGAAATAGTTCCAATTAAAACAAACTTAGTAGAAATATCCATTTAGATCTTAATGCAGCTTAGATTTACTTTCCTCTTCCAACTCATGGAGATCAGACCTATGCTAACTGACTGTCCATGCCTTCCTTCCAAGGAATTGCCTCCCTAACTTCCCTACAGTATGCTCCCCACAAAAGCTGTCTAAGAGTACCTATTTTCTGTCCTAAGCTTGGGACCAAGCTAAGGGAGGCGCAGGCAGGACGTAGACTTACCATAAAAGCTGAAACAGTGCCCATATCTGTCTCAACCCAGCCAGGGTGAATAGCAGTACACAGGATGCCTTCTTCTTTAAGGGCCAGGGCTTGGCACCTGGTGAGCATGTTCAGGGCAGCCTGGTGGAAGGGGTGGGGCAGAGACAGGAGAGAGGCCACAGCTGAGCCTTACTAATGAAGCCCTGTAGCATCATGCTCCCTATCATCACCCAACCCCACCCTTCTTCCTTCCTCCCACCCAGTACCCAACTTTCATACCTTACTGCAGCGATAGGACAAACAATGACCATATTCCCAGCCCTCAACTGCTGTTAGGGAGCCTGCATTACTAGAAATGTTGATGATAGCAGCCCGGTTACAACTGAGACTATCCTGGGGGCCCGTTTGGGTGGCCTTCTTCAACAAGGGCAGGAATATCTGGTAGGGTTGGGGAAAGACATGAGAGTAGAGACATTTATTATCATCAGAAATCTAAAAGGATAGAGGTCCTAAATGACCTCAGTTTTCTTTCCACTTCAATAGCTTTTTGTGAAACTCAGAGTATGCACAGCATTGTGAATGGCTCTGGAGAAGACACAAGGTTTAGATGTTATGATACCTGCCCTCATGGAGCTTACAGAAATACATATCATTCAACATACAAACAGGAAAGGAAAAGGGAAAGGGGAGAGGAGAATAAGGAGCAAGGGTAGATTAAAGGAGAGGTCAGCCCTAAGCAAAACAAACTCTAACCAAGGAGAGTGGATCTCAAAGAAGGGCTTAAAAGGAAAGGAAGAAAAGTTAAGAAACTATAATTGGGCTCTTGGCCAGAGAAAGAGAAAAGGCAAGGAGGGTAGAAGCAAACTGCTCCAAATCTAGGAGTCTAGTGCTAAGCATAATCCTTTCTCTGCAACCTTTTTTTTGTTTTTAAACAAAGAGAAGGAAAAATATGAGAATAGGATTACAGGAAATCCAAATTCACTGCCGTAAAGGTAAACATGAATGGGATAAACTAACCCACGAAATGGAAGTAGATAGTAAGATTGATTAGAAACCAGAATCCTACAACATAACAAGAAAAAGAAATTGAGGGAATAAGCATAGGGAAAGAGGAAACAAAGTTATTGCTTTTTGAAGATGATACGATGGCTTACTTAGAGGGCCCTAGAAAGAGAACTAAAAAAAAAAAAACAATGAACTTAGAGGGCCCTAGAAAGAGAACTAAAAAAAATAATGGAACAATGAACAACTTAAACAAAGTTGCAGGACATGAAATAAAAGCACATAAGCCATGAGTATATTACTAACAAAACCCAGCAAGTAAAGATAGAAAGAGAAAGTCCATTTAAAATAACTACAGACAGTATAAAATACTTGGGAGTCTACCTGCCAAGACATACACAGGAACTATACAAACACTATTATAAAACATTCAGCACACAAAGACAGATCTAAATAGTTGGAGAAATATTAATTGCTCGTGGGTGTGCTGAGCTCATGTGATAAAAATGACAATACTACCTAAATTAATTTACTTATTCAGTGCCGTGCCAATCAAACTACAAAAGGACTATGTTATAAAGCTAATTTTAAAAATAATAACAAAATTCGATTAGAAGAATGGAAGGTCAAAAATCTCAAAGCCATAGTTATCAAAACAATCTGGTACTGGTTTAATATAGAGAAGTTGATCAGGGGAATAGGGTAAGCACAAAAGATACAAAAATAAATGAGCACAGTTGTCTAATATTTGATAAATCCAGAGATCTGAGGTATTGAGTAAGAACTCACTATTTGACAAAAACTGTGAGGAAAATTGGAAAGCAGTCTGGCAGAAACTAGGTATAAACTAGCAACTCACATGGTGTACCAGGATAAGCTCCAAATGGGTACATGACTGAGACAGAAAGGATAATATCAAAAACAAATTAAGAGGAACAAAGAAGAAATTAACTTTTAGATTTATGGATAGGAGAATTATAATTAAATTACAGAGAGGATGACAGATTACATAAAATTAAAGTCCTTGCACAAACAAATGTAATGCAAGTAAATTTACAAGGTAATAGGTAAATGGGAAAATCTCTGCAGCAAATCTCTCTGATAAAGGTCTCATTTCTGAGATAGAAACATATAGGGAATTAGTTCAAATTTATAAGTATAACAGCCATTCCCCAATTGATAAATGGTTGAAGGCCGTGAATAGGCATTACTTAGAAGCAGAAACCAAGATACCAACAGCCATATTGGAAAAATATGCCCCAAATCACTAATAATTTGAGAAGTTCAAACCAAAAAAAAACTCTAAGGCTCCACCTCACACCCACCAAGTTGGCAAAGTTGACAAAAAAGGAAAATGACCAATATTGGAGGGAATGTGAGAAAATGGGTACATTAATATGGTGGTGTTGGAGCAGCCAATTAGTCTGAACATTTTGGGAAACAATTTGAACCTATGCCCCAATAGCTATTAAACTGTGGGTTTCCTTTGACCCAGTGACACCACTACTAGGTCTATATCCCAAAGAGATCAAAGAAAGGAAAAAGACCCATATGTACAAAAATATTTATAGCAACTTTTTTTGTGGTGGCAAAGAATTGGAAGCTAGAAGGGTATTCATTGATTGGGGAATGGCTGAACAAGTTATACTGTATGAATGTGATGGAATATTATTGTGCTATGAGAAATGAAGGGAATGACCCTAAATAGACCAAAGTTACCATGCAAAACCAGGATTCTAGGAGAGCCCAGATTGGCAGCTGCTCTGAAGCTTCGGCTACTGTAAAGGTCAAATAGGAGATAGATACCAACCCCTAGCTCTCTCCCTTGTTTCTGACAACTTTTTGAAGAAGCAATCCTGGTGCGTATCTGCTATATAGTTCCTTCTCTCCATTCTTCTGGAACTGAAATGGTAGTTTAATGAACCAGTAGGAGGTAATCAAGCAAAGCACTTTCTTTATAGTCAGTCACTTTAATTTAATAAGTGATATGGTCACTAAAAAGTCCATTGCCTGAGTCATGTGGATGAGAGTCATCAGCCAAGAGCAGGAAATTTCCCAAATGTAGAGTAAGGAAGAAACAAATTGAGATTTCTATAATTTTAATATTTCATAACAATTTCCTATTTTTCCATAACCCTTAGGTGAATATCAAATTGAGACCAGCAGCAGCATTCTCTGTAGACCGGAGACTTGGGTAGAGGTATAGAAATGAGAATAGTCTAAAAGTTAAGCTTTTGTAAGGTGAGAGTGGAGGGCATATCATGGCTTTGGGGAAAGACAGAGTACACAATACCCTCTAAACAAGCTATTTGACTGGTAGCTGGAGGTTATCACTACCTGGCATGTAAATACTGCCTCGATATTTAGTTAACTAATGAGTAATCAATTAATGCTTTTCTATAAGTTAAAAAAAGCAAAGAGACCATTATTATAACTATTTGTTGTTGTTTAGTTTTCCAGTGGCTTCCAACACTTTGCTTAGATGAGAAGTGGGGCTCTATTTGGGGGCCCTAATGAGAAGAGTCTCACCTGGCCCATCTTTAGGCTACCAATGACATGAATCTGGTATAGCAGGTACATGGTTTCTTCTGACTCGCAGTGGATTGTATTTCTAATTACCCTTCCAGCATTGTTGATGAGTAAGTTCAGCCCCAAGCCTTCCAGTTGCTCCTTGACGGAAACTGAAGCCTCTTGGATAGAGGCAATATTCTCCACATCTGTCAAGACAGAACATTCAATTAACCAAGAAGTTGACACTATACTAGGGCACTATACCAGGCACTGGGGACACAAAAACAAAGAATGAAACAATTTCTATTATCAAGGAATTAACATTGAAATGGAAGAGGTAGATATATAGACACATTGTTGTTTAGTTGATCAGTCTTGGTGGACTCTTTGCGACCCCATTTGGGGTTTTCTTGACAAAGATACTGGAGTGGTTTGCCATTTCCTTCCCCAGCTCATTTTACAGTTAAAGAAACTGAAGTAAACAGGTCTAAGTGGCTTGCCCAGAGTCACACAGCTAGCAAGTGTCTGAGCCCAGATCTGAACTCAGGTCCTCCTGACTCCAGGCCCAGTACTCTATCCACTGCACCATCTACCTGCCCCAGATAGATATCTGTGTGTGTAGGTAGATAGTAAGATAGATATAGATATAGATATAGACATAGACATAGACATAGATATAGATATAGATATAGATGTATATATGTGAGTATGTAAGCATATAACATGTATATGTACATGTATGTATATGTACATATTTTTGTGTAGGTATATGTACCTCCATATATAAGTATACATGTGCACATGTGTGTAAGTATATACGGAATAAATATAAAGAGAAGTAGAGAATATTTTATATTTATTAAAAAGTTTTCAAATAAAAAGGGAAGGTGTTAGCATGTAGGAGGGGTCAGGAAAGGCTTCATGTAGAAGACAGTGCTTGAGCTGACTGAGTCACAAAGGAGGAGAATTGTTTTATTGGGTGAAGGTGAAGAGGTAATGGATTCCAGACATGAGGAAACTGCCAGTGTACAAGTATGGAAATGAGAGCTGGAGTAGCATTATGACCAACAGAGAAAAAGTCGGTTGAGCTGGATCAAAGAACAAAGGAAGAAAAGTGATGAACAAAGGTGTTTGTGAGTTCTTCTAGAGGTAATAGGGAGCTAGTGCAGTTTATTGAGCAGTGGG
>JAQQSZ010007276.1:0-13355 GCA_028646595.1 Phalanger gymnotis | reverse complement strand
TGAAGTCCCCTTCTCCTAAGAGGAAGAAGAAGCACTTCAGCTAAGAACACTAGATGAAGTCAGAAGATAGACCAATGGTTCACAGTCTTGGGGCCAATGGAGCTTTGCCTTTAAGTGACCAGCAGTGACCATGAGATCAGCTAGTAGAAATGCCCAGCAGAGAGAGACTGCATGTCTTGAAAGGAAGCTCAGCAGCAGGCCCAAGAGACAGAGTATGATGACATCAGCAGGGGACATCAGTGGATTTGTGTGTGGCAAAGGAGATATGAGCTGCTCTTAAAGAGATATACACTGGCCACATACATCCTCTTGGTGAGATTCTCTTCAAGCTTGCTCCCCGGACCTATATGGCATGTCCTGGGGGGCATATTACCCTCATAGTCTTCACACACTTTGGCAATTGAGAATTTGATACCCAAAGAGGAAAGAACAACCCCCTTCTAGACAAGGGCACCTCTGTGACCAGAACCCAGGTGTCTTGAATCCCAGTTCTGAGCTGCTTCCTCCCCACTTCATAAATGGCTGGCTTAGAATCCAGGAGGACCATGCAGAGTGGGCCAAATTCCTCTGTGCTCCATATTAACATGAGCTGAGAATATGTGTGTTGGGGGGTGGAGGGGCAGTGTGAGGGCATGTGTGTAAGGAAATCAGAAGCCAGAGTGGTAGTTTTTGGAACACAAGTAACTGTTATGCATGGAAAAGAAGAGTAGGCACACAGGATATGACTATGGGAGCAGGACTAGGGAAGGGGCCCTGAGCCTGGGAGATGTGATAGACAGGATGTAGCTCATGATGTCATTAGCACAGATGCAACTAGTATCATTACCTAAAACTGCTCCACCTTCAACTTCATGAACTCTGAAATTCTCCCATCTGACTATAATAACCTGTCCTTCTACCTCTATTGCTGCCTTGTGGACCTATTCTTCATCCTCAACATAACCTATCACATGAACCCCTCTACAATATCCCAGTCCATGACCTTTGTTCTGATAGGACTTCCCTTCATTTACACACTTAACTCTAAGGTTAATCAGCTCAAAAAGAAATTGGAACCATTTCTACCCTTAAAAGTCCCTACCCATATAACAAATATACATCCTTGTCCTTCTAACATTCACCTTTTTAATCCTCAGCAAGGGGTCACAACTATCATCTGCCTTTTCCATTCCTATTTAGGAGCTACTAAGCATTGCTTGAGACAGTCACACAATTGTGCTAAATGGTTTCAGTAAAAATTTGTGCCTCTTACACTCAACTCGATCCCCACTGCTTCACAGCAATACTTCTTTTTTAAAATCTACAATTGATTGTTACATTTCCCATAGCAGTTATTCTAAAGCCTTCCTTCTCTTCTGATAAATATTTTTCAAGAAGCAAAAATCATCCATTTCTTCTCTTTCCCTCCCCCACTGGAGAGTGATAGAAAAACACAATCCTTGTTACACACATTTGTGTTTGTAACATATATGTCAAGCAAAACAAATTTCCACACTGATCATGTCCAAAATATTTGTATATTGAATCTTTCCTCTGAGTCCTTCACCTCTCTATCATGTGGGCTGCATATTTCATCATTAGTTCTCTGGAATTGTGATGGTCATTTGTCAGTTGATAAGCAGTCAAAAGCTATAAGCAGACATCTCTCAAAGGGAGTATCAGAGTTATCTAAAGCCTTATAAAGAAGATCTTCTAAAATCATTAACAGTAAAAAAAAAAAAAATGCAAATTAAAGCAATTCTTACATCCCATCTCACACCCATCAGATTGAGTTGACCAAAGTTGACCAAAAAAGGAAAATTCAAATATTGGAAAGGCTTCAGAAAGACAAATACATTAATGTACTCTTGGTGGAGGCTTGAATTCAGCCAACCATTCTACAAACCAATCTGGAAATATGTCCCCAAATTTACTATATTGAGTATATCTTTTGAAAGGGCAACATCAGTAATAGGTTGATTGAATACTATTATGTAAATGTCATAGAATAATATTGTAATATAAGAAATAAACTAATAGTTTCATAAAAACTTGGAAGATTTATATGAATTGAGCAGAACCAAGAAAACCATTTATATTGTAATACCAATATTGTAAAAATGAACATTCTTCAAGACTTAAGAACGCTGATCAATCACGATTCCAGAGGAATAATGGTAAAGAATGCTACGTACTTCCTGATGGAATCGTCACGTACTAAATGCAGACTAAGACAACATTTTAGACTTTGCCAATTGGGAATTTGTTTTGCTTCACCCTGCTTATTTTTTCCAAGGGTTTATTTTTCTTCCCCACTGCCCCTATCCCCTAGTCCCAAATGGGGAGTAAAGGTGTGAAAGAGAAAAAGAAAATAAATGCTCAATAACTGAAAAACAATTAATTAAAAAGTAACAAAATGTTCCCTTGACCATGTCATCACCCAAAGTGATCATCCTCTTTCACTTTTAAACTGCTGGAAAGAGCAACCTATACTTCCTGTCTCTACTTTCTCACCATTCACTTCCTCTTTGCGATCTAGATTCTATCCCCACAACTCCAACTGCAATTTCTATCTCTTCTGTTGCTTGTTGTTGTTCAGCCATTCAGTCATGTCCTATTCTTTGTTACCTAGGGACCATAGCATGCGAGGTCCTTCTGTTTTCCACTTTCTTCCAAAGTCTGTCCAAACTCATGTTCATTGCTTCCATGACACTATCTATCCATCTCATCCTCAGCCATTGCCTTCTTCTTTTGCCTTCAATCTTCCCCATCATCACAGTCATTTCAAACAAGTTCTCTTTTCACATTATGTGGCCAAAGTGCTTAAGCTTCAGCTTCAGTATTTGGTTTTCCAGTGAATGGTCAGAGTTGATTTCTTTGAGTATTGAATGATTTGATCTTCTTGCTGTCCAAGGGACTTTTAAAAGTCTTCTCTAGCAACACAATTCCAAAGCATCAATTCTGCAGTGCTCAGCATTCTTTATAGTCTAACTCCCACAGCCACTAAAAACTACTAAAAACACCATAGCTTTGAGTGTGTGGACTTTTGTCAGTAAGGTGCTATCTCTCCATTTTAGTATGTTGTTCAGATTTTCCATAGCTTTCCTTCTAAGGAGCGAGCATCTTTTAATTTGATGCCTGCAGTCACTGTCTGTATTGATCTTTGAGCACAAGAACGTAAAATCTGACACTGCTTCCAATCTTTTTTCCCTCTATTATTCAGAAAGTAAGAGGGCCAGTTGCAATTATCTTAGTTGTTTTTTTATATTAAGCTTCCAGAGCCTTTTACACTCTCCCCTTTCACCCTCACCAACAGCCTTCATAATTCTTCTTCACTTTCTGCCATCAGAGAGGTATCGTCAGCATATCTGAGATTGTTAATATTTCTCCCAGTAACCTTCTGGCTTTTGATTCATCCAATCTGGCATTTTCATGATGTACTGTTAAATAAATGTTAAATAAATTAATAAATTAAATAAAAGTTAAAGTGACAATATACAACTTTGTTGTTCTCCTTTTCCAATCTTAAAACAATCAGTTGTTCCATGTTCAGTTTTAAGTGTTGCTTCTTGACTAGCACACAGGTTCCTCAGGAGATAAGAAAGATGGTCTAGTACTCTCATCTCTTTGAGGACTTGCCACATTTTGTTGTGATCCACACAATCAAAAGTTTAATGTAGTCAATGAAGTAGAAGTAGATTTTTTTCTGGAACTTCTTTGTTTTCTCCATAATCCAGTGAGTGCCGGCAATTTAGTTCCCATTTCCCCTGCCTTTGAAAACTAGCTTGCTTTTCTGGTAATTCTCAGTTCACATATTGCTTAAGTCTAGCTTGCAGAGCCTTAAGCATAATTTTGCATGCCCATGAAATGAGTACAATTTTTTGGTAACTTAAACATTCTCTGTTATTGCCTTTATTTAGGACTGGTACATAATCTAAATCTTTTCCAACCCAGTGGCCACTGTTAAGTTTTCCAAATTTGCTAGCATATTGAGTGCAACGCTTTAACAGCTTCGTCTTTTAGGATTGTAAATAGCTCATCTGGAATTCCATCATCCCGACTAGGCTTATTCTTAGCAATGCCTCCTAAGGCCCACTTGACTTCATTCTCCAGGATGGCTGCCTCTAGATCAATAACCATACCATCATGGTTGTCAGTCATGTTGAGATCTTTCTTATAAAGTTCTTCTGTATATTCTTGCCCCTTCTTAATCTATTCTGCTTCTGTTAAGTCCCTACTCTTTTTGCCTTTTGCCATACCCATTTTTGCATGAAACATTTACTTGATAGCTCTAATTTTCTTGAAGAGATTTGCTTGTCTTTCCCTTCTGTTGTTTTCTTCTATTTCTTAGCATTGTTCATGTAAGAAAACCTCCTTATCTCTCCTTGCTATTCTCTGGAATTCTGCATTTGATTGGATGTATCTTTTCCCTTTCTCCTTTTCCTTTTGCTTTGCATCTTTCCTCAGCTATCTGTGTGGTAGCTGACCTTGATGCTGTGTTTATCCTCAGTGAAGGCATTTGACATCATGCTAAAACCATGGAGAAAGTACATAGCCTTGTTTCATGCCATTGGAGATTCAGAAAGTTCAAGGGCTTTGTCCATTATCCAGAATCTGGGCAAGCGGGCTGTCATGAAATTGACATACAATGCTGAGGAAATTTTCTGGGCATTCAAATTTTGATATAATTTTCCATAAGCCTTAAAGTATCAAAGGTTTTGGTCAAATCTACAAACACTATGTACAGACCTTTGTTCTGCTCCTGGCATTTCCCCTGGAATTGTCAGGCATCAAACATCATATGGACCCTTCATTGTGTGATGATGGTCTATTGAGAGCACTATGGAAGTGTTTGGTCCATTTCTCTTGGATCATATCCTTATCAGCAATCAATGTGGCCACAATAAAGGGGAGCACTATGATGTTAGTGCAGGTTTTGCAATCAAAACTAATCTAGTCAACAAGTTTGTATGTCTATCAAAAAGAGTAAATGTCAGACTCAGGACAATGCAATTGCCACTTGTAGGAAAATGCCACACCACCATGATCAGTGCCTATGCTCCCACCATGAGAAACCCTGATGAGGTCAAAGAACAATTTTTATGAAGACCTGGAGACCCTTATCATCAATATGCCAAAAAGAGTTCAAGTCTATAATTCTGAATGACTTTAATGGTAGAGTAGGCTCAGACTGCCAGACTTGGCAGGTAGTCCTAGGGAGGATGGAATTGGAAACAGAAACAGCAATGGTAACTTACTATTGAAGACTTGTGCATCTCATGACCTCATCACTAATACTGTCTTCCATTTATTTAAATGCAATAAAATTTCATGGAGGCACTCTCAAAGCAAACATTGGCATTTAATAGACTATGTGATTGTAAGGAGAAGAGACAGGACGTGAGAATGACAAAGTCAATATGTGATGCAGAGTGTTGGATTGATCATAAACTTATTCTCTCTAAGCTAAAGATTCACATTCAACAAAAGCAGTGGCCTTAAGGCAAAATTACTACCAGAAGAATTAATGTCAGCAGATTAGAGCTCTTCTCTGAGACAGAACAGTTTGTTGCTAAGTTGGAGGGAAAGCTGAGTAAACCCACAATTGGCAACAGTGGAGCAGAAAAGGAGTGGGCAGCTTTCAGTGATTTGCACTGCATTTGCTCATCTTGGTCAGAACACTTGCAAACATCAAGACAGGTTTCATAAAAATGATGGGGAAATTCAGGAGCTGCTAAATGAAAAATGAGAACTCCACAGTTTACCAGCAGGATAGCTCATCCATATCTAAGACGGCAGCATTTAATTGCATCAAAAGTAAAGTAAAAGTCAAGTTTAGAGAGATGCAGGATTCTTGGCACAGTAAGAAGACAGATGAAATTCAGTTTTGTACTTATACAACAATCCATAGAGCTTTTATAATGCCCTGAAGGCTATTTATGGGCCAAAGACCTATGGTGGATCAGCTATTTGTGAAATCTCATCAGGCAGACACTTTGTTTTCTCACTTTTCTTTTTCTTTGAATGTTTTTGTTGTTGTACCTCCAATATAATTTTGCAAACTCTGTGGAGAGCTCTTCAGGCACTTTAACAATCTAATCCCTTAAATCTACATATCACTTTCCCTTCATATTCAGAATGGATACAGTTAGGTTATATTTATATCTCTACAGTCAGACTCAGACTTTGGAATCTTCCTTTGGTGACAAAGAAGACCAAAACATACAGCCAGAAGAAGTCAACAAAGTCAAAGAGCCTACATCAAAAGCCTCCAAGAAAAACATGAAATGGTCTCAGGCCATGGAAGAGCTCAAAAGGAATTTGGAAAAGCAAGTTAGAGAAGTAGAGGAAAAAATGGGAAGAGAAATGAGAGGGATGTGAGAAAACCATGAAAAACAAGTCAACGATTTGCTAAAGGAAACCCAAAAAAATACTGAAGAAAATAACACCTTACAAAATAGACTAACTCAAATGGCAAAAGAGCTCCAAAAAGCCAATGAGGAAAAGAATGCCTTGAAAGGCAGAATTAACCTAATGGAAAAGGAGGTCCAAAAGACCACTGAAGAAAATACTACCTTAAAAATTAGATTGCAGCAAGTGGAAGCTAGTGACTTGATGAGAAATCAAGGTATTATAAAACAGAACCAAATAAATGAAAAAAATGGAAGACAATGTGAAACATCTCATTGGAAAAACCACTGACCTGGAGAATAGATCCAGGAGAGATCATTTAAAAATTGTTGGACTACCTGAAAGCCATGATCAAAAAAAGAGCATAGATACCATCTTTCAAGAAATTATCAGGGAGAACTGCCCTGATATTCTAGAGCCACAGGGTAAAACAGAAATTGAAAGAATCCACAGATCACCTCCTCAAAAAGATCCCAAAAAAGGAAACTCCTAGGAATATTGTCACCAAATTGCAGAGCTCCCAGGTCAAGGAGAAAATACTGCAAGCAGCCAGAAAGAAACAATTTGAGTATTGTGGAAAAACAATCAGGATAACACAGGAACTAGCAGCTTCCACATTAACGGACTGAAGGGTTTGGAATACAATATTCTGGAGGTCAGTGGAGCTAGGATCAAAACCAAGAGTCACCTACCCAGCAAAACTGAGTATCATGCTCCAAGGCAAAATATAGACTCTTTCAACAAAATAGAGAACTTTCAAGCTTTCTCAGTGAAAAGACCAGAGCTGAATAGAAAATTTGACTTCCAAACACAAGAATCAAGAGAAACATGAAAAGGTAGACAAGAAAGAAATCATAAGGGACTTACTAAAGTTGAACTGTTTTGTTTACATTCCTACTTGGAAAGATGATGTGTATGATTCATGAGACCTCAATATCATAGTAGCTGAAAGGAATATGCATATATATGTGTATATGCATATTATATACATAAGTGTGTGTCTATGTATGTATATATGTAGGTGTTCATACATATATAGAGAGAGAGTGCACAGGGTGAGGTGAATATGAAGGGATGATATCTAAAAAAATAAAATCAAATTAAGGAATAAGAGAGGAATATATTAAGAGAGGGAGAAAGTGAGAGATAGGATGGGGTAAATTATCTCACATAAAAGTGGTAAGAAAAAGCGGTTCTCTAGGAAGGGAAGAGGGGGCAGGTGAGGAGGAATTAGTAAATCTTGCTCTCATCAGATTTGACCCAAGGAGGGAATACCATACACACTCAATTGGGTATCTTACCCCACAGGAAAGGAGGAAGAAGATTAAAAAAAGGGGGATGATAGAAGGGAGGACAGACAGGGGAAGGAGGTAATCAAAACAAACACTTTCTAAAAGAGACAGGATCAAGGGAGAAAATTCAATAAAGGGCGAAAGGTTAGGAAAGTTAATCTTTCACAACATGAGTATTGTGGAAGGGTTTTACATAATGATACGCATGTGGCCAATGTTGAATTGCTTGTCCTCTTAGGGAGGGTGGGTGGGAGGGAAGAGGGGAGAGAATTTGGAACTCAAAGTTTTAAAAACAGATGTTCAAAAACAAGAAAAAAATGTTTTTGCATGCAACTAGGAAATAAGATATACAGGCAATAGGGCATAGAAATCTATCTTGCCCTACAAGCAAGTAAGGGAAAATGGGATGGGGGGCGTGGGGTGACAGAAGGGAGGGCTGACTGGGGAATGGGGTAATCAGAATATATGCCATCTTGGAGTGGGGGAGAAGGTAGAAATGAGGAGAAAATCTGTAATTCAAAATCTTGTTGAAATCAATGCTGAAAATGAAAATATTAAATAAATAAATAATAATTTTTTTAAAAAGAAATAACAATGAAAAAAAAAGAAAAAGTGTTTGCTGTGACCAACAAGTTATCTCGACAAAACTCCCATTAGTTTCTGTGCCACCTCTCTGAGAATACTTTCTATCCGCTGTCAATACATTTTGTGTGTCCTTAGGTATTTACATGCTGTCACACCATTAGAAAGTGAGCTCTTTGAGGGTAGAGATTGTTTTTGCCTTTCTCTACATCCCTGGTACTTAGCACAGGAATATCACAGGCATTAAATTAATGACTGTTGACTGACTAATGATGCACAGATCTGACCATATCATACTTCTATTCAAAACTTTTCAGGGCACCTGCTGTCGAAAAACACCAACTTTTTTTGCCTGGCATTCAAGGTCCTCCACAGACTAGCACCACCCTCTCTTTCCAATCTTATTTCACATGATGCTCCTTTATACACCCATGCAGCCAAACAGTGCTGTTACCTGTTCCCCAATTTTCATGCCATCTCTCATCTCTGTGCATTTGTCCAGGCAGTACCCTTAGATCTTGAACATTCTCCTTTCATCTACTATAACACTTCTCTTTCTACAAGAACTATTTCAGGTGCCATTTTTTGATCCTCCACCTGAAAAATTCTGTCCCTCCTTAAATTTTCCTATTAAGATAGAATCATTAAAGTATATATGAATGAATAAGGCATTTATTAAGCCACTTTTGTGCATAAAGTACTGTGCCGAATTCCAGGGATACAAATAGGAAAAAAACAAATAATGAAAACGGGTTGGATATGGAGGGCAAGATTTTGAAAACAAAGACTCAAGGGTGACTATGAGGTTACAAACCTGAGTAAAATAGAAAGAAGGTATAAACTTAACAGAAATAAGGAATTTGGAAGAAGAGATGAGTGCAGGAGTGATGGAGAGGAGAGTGTAATGAATTCTGGTTTAGACATGTTTCTGACATTAACATACAGGTGGAGAATGGAATATTAGGGAGAAGAGAGTGATTGACAGTGTCAAAGACTGCAGAGACATAGAGAGAGAGAGAAAAGATTATTAGATTTGTCAATTGAAAGATCATTGGTAACTTTGAAGAGAATAGTTTCAGTTGAGTGACTTTAGAAACCAGATTGCAGAGCATTTAAGAAAAGTGGGAGACAAGTAGGACTGAAGGCAAGAAGTATAGATTGAGGTTTACTAGAATGACCTAGGGGTGAATTGAAGCCAATAGCTTGCATACCCTTCAACAGCTGACTTCTAGGAATTAAACACTGTTGAGAGAATGGGTGGTGACAAAGTAGAACACAGCAATCCCTGGGACTCAAAGAAGTGAAGGAAGGGAAGATTCAGGAGGCAAATTGAGACCAAGAAGTATTCCTCCACTTTATTCTGGCAAAAGATCTCTGAGCCCCCAAATGGAGAAGATCCTTTACATGCCTGCTTGCCTACCAATCAATGGTATACCTATAGGAGCTGTTGTAGAAGTGGGGCTGACCAAGATAACTATGAAAGACTTATGATGAAAAATGCTATCCACCTCCAGAGAAAGAAGTGTTGGAATCTGAAAGCAGATTGAAACATATTTTTTATACTTTATTTTTGTTGTTATTTTTGGTCAATGTTTTCTTTTGCAACATGGCTAATAGGGAAATATGTCTTTCATGACTTTATGTTTGCAATCTATATGAAATTGCTTTCCTTCTCGAGGAGGGGGGAGTAGAAGGAAAAAGAAAATATGGAACTTAAAATTTGTAAAAAGGAATGTTAATTTTTTCTACATGTAATTAAGAAATATTTAATGAAATAAAAATATGTTGGGGGGAAGTTTCTTCTCTCTCTATTATCTCGAAAATACCATCCTATGTATACCTTCTCTGATTTTTTTTTGCTACTGATTTTGTTTCTTTGCTATTTGCTGTGAGTTTATCATAGACCTGGTATTTGGTGGAAAAAGGCCAAGCCTTGAATATAAAACTTGGGGTTCCCTTACCCTTGATAAAAAGGAGACTGAGCAATCAGAAGTTAGATTAAATCCAATCTATCTACTAGACTAAAAATATTTAAGGAGGCAGATAGATAAACTTCCAAGTGAGGTAATCTCTCTATCTGACCCTTCTATTTGACCCCAACCTCCTGCTCCTTCCTCCCCTGGGAGTAACGAAAGTCTCCCTTGGAGAAGAGCAGAGGGAGAAGAGATTACTGATACCTATCCTGCCTCCCTGATTCAGGTAGCCACACAGCAGCCCTTGCCACAGGGCTGGAGTGGGGAGAAGGGAGGGGGCAGGGAACAGGGGCTTTATGGGGGTTTTCTACATATATTATTAGAATTATTTTATGAATCCATATATAAATCCTCCTGATCCTGTAGTTCCTTTCTGCCCTTTAGAATTTTGTTGATGCCTTCTTCAATCTCTTTCTCTTTTTTGCATTATTTGAATGATCTATACTTCTGTTCATCTCTGTATTTATATTTTTTGTAATTATTCATTGATTTCATCATTCATGTTGGCATATAATTGTGCAAACTAGGCTAATAATTTCCTTTGTTTTCTCTTCATTTATTGTGAATTATCCATCTTAATTTTTGATAGGAACAACATGGCTTTCACTCTCTAAATCTGACCAGTTAACCATTTCTCTTTTATTGGTTTTAAAAGGTAACTCCTAAATTTATTTATATAGTCTATGTGGCTTTTTTTTGTTTCAATTCTCTTCATCTCGTTTGGTGATTACTCCTCAAGGCCACAGACAGAGTCTGTTCCTGTGGGACTAAGGGGAAAAAAAGGAAACTAATTATATCCTATTCTGGCTACTATAAATTTATATGGCCATCAATGCTGGACGCGAGGATGGCAGGCCTCAGAAACTCTGTCTTCTAATTCAACTGCCTCTCTATTTTCATCCTTCCCACAATTTCTCACTACCTCAAATTAACCCCTCCCTACTTATACGCCATTTCTACTCTTGCCTTCTTACTGCCCTGATGTTGCTTCAAAGGAAGCAAACTTGCAGTGAGGGGGTGTATCTCTGCCATTTGGTAAGAAGTGAACTTGATCTTGTCCCAATCAACATGTTTGTCCATTGGTTAACTACAGAGGAGGTTAGAATCATTAATTCTGGGGCAGAGCCAAGATGGCAGAGTGAAAGCAGGGATATACTCAAGCTCTCTCACAAATTCTTTCAGATATCTCCAAAAAAGTGAATCTGAACAAATCTGAGAGATATAGAATCCACTAGGAAACAGAGTGTGACAGATTTCCAGGCCAGGAAAGTCAAGAAGGTTAATGGGAAGGATCTGTTGGATCAGATTGGGAGAACACAGAGTGAACACGGGCCTACAAACTACCATAGTGGAATGAGAGCAATCCCTGCTTGCTGAATCACCAGCTGCAGTGGCAATCCCCAAAACTCTCAGCTCAGGACATTCTGTCAGACCTAGGTGAGACAGAAGCACAAAGCCTGTGGCCATGGCAGCAGCTACTCCTGGGGCTATCAGCCCACAGAGTAAGTGTTTGAAAGTCACCTTCTTGAATTTCCAGGAACCATGATCATGGAGCAAACTGTAAGTGCTCTCATCCCTCGCTTGTTGACCTTGAATAACCAAGAGAATACTGCCCTAGGAAAAACCCTGGAATAGAGGAACTAGAAGTAGGGGTATAGCAGTCTTTTAGCTCCAGAGGCTAGGGAGAAGGGTCCTTCTTGCTGTGATGGAAGAGGACCAGGACAGGACAGCAAGTATGTCAACAAACCCCACCTCAGAAGACAAGAGGGAGTTCCTGAGCCCAGGGGGTTAGAGCTGGCAAGCACCAACACCAAGACCCCAGGTGTGCCTTTGCACAACCAGGGGAATTGGCAAACACCAATGCAGATGACAGCTGAGGCAACCAGTACTGTAGCGCAGCCCTAGGGGGAAAGACTTCCAGCCAGAGCACCCCACACACAGACCTCATGCTGCAAGCTTCAGTGTAACCCCAGGGAAACTCAGAAAGATGTCACTTGGCCTCACTCTGGCACACACCAGCCAGCTCCAGCTCAGCACCAGATGAGCTGCAGCATTATATAGCTTCCAGCTGACAAAACCAGAGGCCACAGTGCACAAAATCAGTAACCAGGAACCTAGTTCCTAGCATAAGAAGCTTGGAACAGAGCCCCCTGTGACCCAGAAGCAGAGATCCACTTCAAAAGCCAGGAAAAAGGCAACCACCATGAAGAAGCAAACTAGAAAAGCAAAGACCACAGAATCTCACTAGAAAAAGGGAACATCAAAAAACAAATTCAGAGGAAGACAGCATTGACACTAGACCCATATCTGAAAACCCAAAAGGGCATATGAACTGGTCTCAAGACCAAAAAGCATCCCTAGAAGAGCTCAAGGAGGATTTTAAAAGCCAAATTAGAGGTAAAAGAAAAATTAACCAATTCTTTTAAAAATACAATGGACCAAATGGAAAAAATATCACTGATGAGTACAAATCTTTAAAAAGTAAAATGGAGAAAGAAGTACAGAACATAACTGGAGAAAATATCTCCTTGTAAAGCAAAATCGACCAAATGGAAAGAGAGGTACAGTAGCTAATTGAAGAAAACAATTTGTTGAAAACATTATTTCAATGAGTGTGTCCCCAAAGGCAAAAGGCTAACCTCAGGGTTTATATATGCTTCTTCAGGGTCAAACTGGGTCACAACCATGTGACTCAAACCTATGCAAACTAGACTTTCTTGTTTCTTAAGCAGGTCAAAGACTGGATTCAATCAAAGAAACAAAAGACAAAAAAAAAAGTCCACTTTGTTTGCCATTACATTTGAAAGGCAAGATTCATCAGAGGTACTTGATTACCTTTCTTGATTAGCATTCTGAAAGAGAAAACAAAAAAGTCCCACCCTGACTACCATTACAACTTATCAAATAGAAACAGTTCAGGGGACTGTAGTAGGAAGGCCGAATTTATGATCTCAAATATAATCATGTATATGTTTGAATGGTCCGAAATCGCAAGGTATGAGAGATTCTCTAAGGAGAAAACAACAAGAAATTTATTTAGGCCCCACCGCAGCAAAAACTTGAACCAGCCTCCCCATTCCAACATCTTGACAAAAAGACTCCAGGCCCAGAAAGCCCA